>JAULUF010000026.1:29162500-29172500 GCA_031834385.1 Semotilus atromaculatus | reverse complement strand
GTAAAAAGCGCTATATAAATAAAGGTGACTTGACTTGACTTGACTTGACTGTGTACACTTGAGCTCTGCTGTGCAACTTCGTCATGTGTGTCACCAACATTGAAGCAGCTCTCGTTGAAAACAAATGGCATCCACTTGCTTTGTCGCAGAAATTGCTGACAGAAGCGACACAAGTTGGTCAACAGGGTCTGTGGTCATTTGTGTTATTTAAAACAGCTACATTATTCAAATGTCCCTTAATATTATTTTGGATGCTGCATCATCCTTTACATGTTACAGTCATCTCTAAATACGCTAGAAATCATCATCAGTGAATGCATACTGTTGTTCCTCATCTCAGCCTCTGATACGGCATGCTCTCTACACTGAGTGCTGGCATTAGTGTGTGAACACGAGGTAGACTCGCCACCCGCGCGAGAGGACTGTGCCAGGGTTTGCCAGGACAGATGGTGCGTGAGATTCCTCTCTAGAGAAATTATGCAAGAACTGTGAATTTCAGCATGACTGCATGTACTGTAAGTGTGGACATGTATGTAAGTGTGTGTTTGTGGACGTGGCACTCGTCCTGCTGTCTTGGTCACTGAAATCTTCACCCTGTTGTCCTTTTATAATATGCTGACATACATCATAATTAGGAATAAACAATCCTGTACCGTACTTGTACTGACATGTTGTTGTGTGAGGTATTGAAAAGTCTAGTCTGATAGCCAGCATTGATATTTCAACACTCAAAAAAATTATATGTTGGCTTTAATTAACTTTTTTATGTAAACAGGTTCCACATGACTGGGTTACGTTAAACAAACATAATTTGTTAATGTAACTTCAACATCAACATCATGGAATTAAGTCATTTATTTAGCTTGGTAGCATTCTGTTAAACTGATCAACAAAATATTAAATTGAAGATGTGTAAAAGGCTTGTAATCAAAGATGATTGTAACCTAAAGCTAAGGAAGACTGAAGGTATATTTAAGGATGAACACTAGTGTGTCTATGATGAGTTAGATCAGCCTAATGTCAGCTTCACAATAGCTGTGCATACAGTATTTCACAAAAAGGTGTGCTAGGTTTACACTAGAGGTCCGCCTCTCCTGTCTGTTTACTGATGTGTGTACAGTCCTGCATGTGACTGCCGGCACGACAGCACTTCAAACCTGAACGAGGAAGTTGTTGAAGGAAGTTTCTTTTCTACACGATTTGAACAATCGATTAGCATGGAAGCGGGTGTGTGGCTCTGTGTCGAGCGTGATGTGCTGGTTTGTAAATGATTGGTTTCGTCAGAGCAGACTTTGGCTCTGTTCGGGAAACTGAGCTGACCTTTGAACTTGTGGCTCATAATGGCAGATAAGAAGAAGAAACTGGACTTCTTTGGCAGGAGATCTTTATTTGGACGACATTCACATCGAAAAACTGCAGAGAGTAAGAGTTAGTGAGTAATGTTCATGTAAATATGGAAGATATGCTCTTACTGTGTCTAAAATCATGTAAATATACTGTAGGACACATTGCAGTGTAAACAGGTCTGCTGTTACTTGTGCTGGATAGATGTGCAGACCATCTGAAAACCTGATCACTTCAATGTATTTAATAGAATTTGACCGAATCCGTTCTGGTTAAGCCTCTAAACAAAATGTAATTTTACCATAAATGTTTGTTTCAGTTGTTCTCAGGGATACTTGAAGATTTCCAAACAAGTCTGCTATTAGAAGGATGTTTTAAATTATCCATTTATATATTCTTACTTTTCCCCCTCAGTTGTTGGATATTGATGTGAATTTATTATATTTCCAGCCAAAAACTACTTGTACAAACTCGCCAACACATTGCTAAGTTGTTGCTAGGTTTCCTTCTGGTGGCTAGAGGATTCTGGGAGGTTATTAAGTAGTTGCTTACTGGACCAAATGCAAGTAGACCCAAGCCAGAATATTGCTCTGATATTTTGGTTTGTCCATTACTCAATTTAAGCCCATTGTTTTGTCTGATTGCTCTCATTCACGAGCTGCATGATTTGTGTGGTCATCCAGGTCCTCTGGGACAAACGGTGCAGGACCAAGTGTGAGCAATAACAACATTGATGCATTCCTTAGCAATTCCTTTGTCATGTGCTGTTCAAACGTTAACAGAGCGGAAATCAACACTTATTAATAATAAGTAATCAGCAATAATCTCACAAGTGTTGAATATGAACAAAGCAAATGGGATGTTTTATAGAATGTCCATGCTCTTAAAAATATCTGTAGTGGCTAGCAAACCATCAGAAACTTTTTTTACAAACGAGGAGGGGAGTGTTTGAACTCTTCTGATCAGTGAAGCATTAAACTGCATGATTTCTCCAACTATTTTGATGGAATAGTTACATTGATCTAGCAGCTGTGACATCACTGGAGCTGTAAAAAAAAGGCGGATGTATGCGTGGAACGGCTCTTGCTTTACACTGCGCTGCTTTTACATTGTTTACTATGTTAACGCTAGATGGATGTTTCTGGTTCAAACCATATGTCGCACTGTACAGCCCTGCAGAACTATATATATTTTCATATCTCAGCTGGTACTAGGAATGGGACACTTGTGGCGCTTTTCCACTACACAGTACCAGCTCAACTCGACTCGCCTTTGTTTGGGTTTTCCACTGTGTAAAAGTTGGACCTGTACCTGCTTTCGGGTACTTTTTTTCGTATCACCTCCAGTGAGGTTCTGGGCGAGCTGAGGCGAGCTGAGGCGATACTGAAATGTGACGTGAAAACGCGGCAGACTGCTGATTGGTCAGAGAGAATCGTCACTATTCACTGCGTCATCATTGCACACGCCAGACAGAGTATCCTGAATAACCCCGCCATTTTTAAATAGTTTGGCCAGAGATTGCGTGATCTCCCCATTACTACTATTATCATGGCAACTCGGAAGAATACGCCGTGGTCAAACGAAGAGTGTGTGTCACGGGTGTGTGTCGTGTAGAAGATTATGTCACGGCAGTTTCCTGCGGTGTCGCTATGACGACCAGGTACTATTGTAGAGGTCCTATCTGCAATGCGAGCCGAGACGAGGCGAGTCAAGTTGAGCTGGTGCTGGTAATGGAAAAGCGCCATTAGTTTAGCTTGAAGATCCTGTGTAAGAGTGCATCTATAGCGAGCACAGAGCAGTGTTTGCCAACCCTGTTCCTGGAGCCACACCAACAGCACACATTTTGGATATCTCCCTTATTTGACCCATCAATTTCAGGTCTTGAAGTCTCTTCTAATGAGCTGATGAGTTCAATCAGGTGTGAGTGATCGGGAAGAGCTTGGAAATGTGTTCAGTTGGTGTGCCTCTAGGAACAGGTTTGGGAAGCACATAGAGATCTGCAAATGACTGTACACTTGGATGGATTCATCAACATTAGAAAGGGTAAGAAAAAAGGGTATTTTGTATCATCTACTAACTCTATTAGTAGACTGTTAGGTTAGGGTTAGCTTTTAGGGTTCGGGTTAGTAGAATAAGTTGACAGTATAAGTACTCGCAAAGGCAGTAGAATGTTTGTTGGAGCATCACAATAAAGAGTTAGCAGATATTAAGCAGACAGTCTACTAATACTCTAATGACTGCTATTGACATGTAGTTGCAAAGTTAGTAGAATGTCTAAAGTCTAAATAAAAAGTATTTTTGCATAAATAAGCACATGCTCTGAAGCCAGCAGAAAGAGTGCATGAGAACCTTGCAAACCTTGTTAGTAATTGAAACCCATTGTACCATGTCAATGTGTATTACATGTCTTGCTTTCCTGTCTTGTCTAGTGTGGAGGGGAATATTCAAAACAGTGAGCCTGGCCCTTCCTTGGACACCAGCATAGGATATGGCCGTGGGGCTGTCCCGCACAGTTCTTCCTTGAGTCCTGACCAGTTTGAGGGCTCAGTGTACAGCCACAGCATCCATCCGGGCCCACAGCGTCCTCAGCGGCCCAAACTACAGCATTCTCAGTCTATCCTCCGCAAGCAGGCCGAGGAGGAGGCCATCAAACGCTCACGCTCCCTGTCTGAGAGCTATGAGCTCTCCACAGACCTGCAGGACAAGAAGGTACGGTGTCATGGCTAATGCGTACTGGACCAGATATACTGCATTTTGTTTCCGCAGTCATGAGTATCACTAATGTTGCGTTTCGAACTGGCCTCATCTTGTTTAACTCTAAACACTATTGTTTATGTGTGTTGTACCTCCTAATTAACCCTAATCACTTTGTTGTGATACCATCTAAACCTTATATTTCCCGGTTTTCCCAGGTGGAAATGCTTGAGCGGAAATACGGGGGCCGCTTCATAACCCGCCATGCTGCACGCACCATCCAGACAGCGTTCCGCCGACACCAAATGAACAAGAACTTTGAACGCCTCCGGAGTTGTATGTCGGAGAACCGCATGTCCCGCAGGATTCTTTTGTCCAACATGAGGATGCAGTTTTCCTTTGAAGGAGCCGAGAAAGTCCACGGCTCTGTTTTTGAGGGGAAGCAAATGTCTCTCCTGGAGGATATCAGCCAAGTAGGAGCAACGGCCCAAGCCGGAGAGATGGTTCCTGTTATCTTGGAGGCCCCAGAACCTCAAAACGATTTAGCAGATACAATAACAGAGCTAGAGGACACTTTCTCAAGGCAAGTAAAGTCATTGGCGGAGTCAATTGACGATGCACTGAACTGCCGTAGTCTACGCAAGGAGGAGATCCAGCCTGAACAAGCAGTTGAGGGAGATGAGCTCCCTCAGCCTGATGAGCAGCACAAGCTGGATGAGATCTGTGACGTGACACTCTTCATCGATGAAGAGGAGCTCTCTCCACCGGTCCAGCCTTCCTGCTCCGCTGATCAGCCCTCCGGCACCCAGTCTGAGCAGCCCGGCGGCTCCTCGCAGGAGTACTGGTCCATGGGAGCCAAGGAGGACCGGGACACGAGCTACAGGAGCCCTCCGCCCCTCGAGTGCCAGGGGCCGCAGCTCTCTATGGACTTACCCCTGTTGACCATTGAGCCTCCTAGTGACAGCTCAGCAGATACAAGCCATGGCCAGGGCCAGCCACAAAATCACCACGAACGACCCGTAGCAGGACCACAGGCCAGTCCCAAAAACATCTCACATGGACTACCTCCCAGAGTTCCCTTGCTTTCTCAAGACGAAGAGCCCCTGAGACACCGGCAGGTGGAGAGTCACCTTCCCCTCAACGGCAACCGGCAGAGCAAGACCGAATCAGACTTCTCAGATGGAGACAATGACAGTCTCAACAGCAACTCAAATTCCATTGACACAATAAACTCAGAGTCCTCATCTCGAGATAGTCTCAGCAAGCAGACCTACCACAAAGACACTCGCAACAGCTGGGACTCGCCGGCGTTCAGCAGCAATCTCATGCGTAAAAGACAATACCGCATTGGCCTCAACCTCTTCAATAAGTATGTATTTCAATGACTTAATATTTACACAAAATACACATTTTATCACCAGAAGAACTGGGTATGAAGGGAACCTCTGGTTTAAGGGTGCATATTATTTCTGAGTGAATGGGCTGAATTCTGTCATTGTAATAATAATAATATATATATACACTCACCTAAAGGATTATTAGGAACACCATACTAATACTGTGTTTGACCCCCTTTCGCCTTCAGAACTGCCTTAGTTCTACGTGGCATTGATTCAACAAGGTGCTGAAAGCATTCTTTAGAAATGTTGGCCCATATTGATAGGATAGCATCTTGCAGTTGATGGAGATTTGTGGGATGCACATCCAGGGCACGAAGCTCCCGTTCCACCACATCCCAAAGATGCTCTATTGGGTTGAGATCTGGTGACTGTGGGGGCCATTTTAGTACAGTGAACTCATTGTCATGTTCAAGAAACCAATTTGAAATGATTCGAGCTTTGTGACATGGTGCATTATCCTGCTGGAAGTAGCCATCAGAGGATGGGTACACGGTGGCCATAAAGGGATGGACATGGTCAGAAACAATGCTCAGGTAGGCCGTGGCATTTAAACGATGCCCAATTGGCACTAAGGGGCCTAAAGTGTGCCAAGAAAACATCCGCCACACCATTACACCACCACCACCAGCCTGCACAGTGGTAACAAGGCATGATGGATCCATGTTCTCATTCTGTTTACGCCAAATTCTGACTCTACCATCTGAATGTCTCAACAGAAATCGAGACTCATCAGACCAGGCAACATTTTTCCAGTCTTCAACTGTCCAATTTTGGTGAGCTCTTGCAAATTGTAGCCTCTTTTTCCTATTTGTAGTGGAGATGAGTGGTACCCGGTGGGTACTTCTGCTGTTGTAGCCCATCCGCCTCAAGCTTGTGCGTGTTGTGGCTTCACAAATGCTTTGCTGCATACCTCGGTTGTAACGAGTGGTTATTTCAGTCAAAGTTGCTCTTCTATCAGCTTGAATCAGTCGGCCCATTCTCCTCTGACCTCTAGCATCAACAAGGCATTTTCGCCCACAGGACTGCCGCATACTGGGTGTTTTTCCCTTTTCACACCATTCTTTGTAAACCCTAGAAATGGTTGTGCGTGAAAATCCCAGTAACTGAGCAGATTGTGAAATACTCAGACCGGCCCGTCTGGCACCAACAACCATGTCACGCTCAAAATTGCTTAAATCACCTTTCTTTCCCATTCTGACATTCAGTTTGGAGTTCAGGAGATTGTCTTGACCAGGACCACACCCCTAAATGCATTGAAGCAACTGCCATGTGATTGGTTGATTAGATAATTGCATTAATGAGAAATTGAACAGGTGTTCCTAATAATCCTTTAGGTGAGTGTATATATATATTTACATTTACATTTATTCATTTAGCTGACGCTTTTATCCAAAGCGACTTACAATTGCTATACATGTCAGAGGTCGCACGCCTCTGGAGCAACTAGGGGTTAAGTGTCTTGCTCAGGGACACATTGGTGTCTCACAGTGGATTTGAACCCGGGTCTCTCACACCACAGGCATGTGTCTTATCCACTGCGCCATCACCACCCATGTATATATAGTCAAGTCATTATTTATACAGCACTTTTTACAATACAGATTATTTCAAAGCAGCTTTACAGAGATAACAGGAAAATAATGCAACAAAGATAGGTTTGGCTGTTCAGCAGATTTAAAGTAAGTTTTTCATTGATTAATTTCTATTGTAAAAATCATTAGTTATTTATTTAGAGGCTGTTTACACGACACTGTTGTCAACTGAAAACAGAAAACTTTTAATGCGTTCTGGACATACATTTACACGACAACGGCGTTTTGGTGGCCTGAGTACGCAAACTTTGAAATAGATGTCAAACTGCAAGTTTTTGAATGAGTTTTGAAAATGATACCATTATCATCTGTGTGTAAACATCAAAAACACAAATCTGTGAAAACAGTGACAGCGCACATGCATTCTGTGTTTATACCACAGGCTGTTTAAATACTCGATTCTGATTGGCTGGAAGGTGTGCACTAAAACCGTTTAATGCACAGGTAGTTCCAGTCAGTTTGATTACAGTTCGAAATTAATCCGCTACTATAAACACTGGTAACCATAGTAGTTTAATAGTAGGCTAGTTTATTACTTGAACGGGAAATATTGTCATAATGTTGACATCTGTACAGAGGAAAAAACATGGGAAAATACATTCAGCTTTGGGTACAAGGGAGTATTCCAGAAAACAGGTTATGTCACATACCCGGGTATGTTTATGGGTAAATAAGTGAATATCCTGAAAGTCACCTTCATTTTTGGAACCGAAAGCTGAGGTCATGTAAGTAAACAGCAACTTATTCTCTGAACATAACGTGCTCCAGAGCAGCTCATGTGGGCGAGACAGACTGTGCACAGTATCATGTGTGTTTTATTCTTATCTCACACATCGTGGATCTGCCTTTTTCTATGCCATAATGCAGGGTTTTTCAATCTTTTAGATGCCAAAGATCAAGTATGATCCTCCTTGTGTGAGGGATCCGCATCCTAACATTTAAAAGGCATCTATATAGTTTTGTGTAAAAGACCCAATTTACACTTTGAAGATGTATATTTTTATGTCTAAAATATTAGTTGGAAATATTTTTGTTTTTTTAAAATTACATAATTATGTTTCTTTTTCTACTCGTTATATGTACTCCTAGATGTATTATTTATAATTTATTTACTATTGTAATCTATTTTTTATTTATTTTTATTTTAAGAACTTCCTTGCAGCCCCCTGCGGGCCACGGACCTCAGATTGAAAACCCCTGCTATAATGTATTTCTATATTAAAAATACATATGTGATATATCTTACCTTTCAAGCAATGTTGAAACAAAATGACTAAACATTAAAAAATAATCTTTGCAAAGCGCAGACTGTGTAACGTGTATGAACATGCACGAGTCAAAGATTAATTATTTATTAAACAAGGAGAATACTCAGACAACATGTAACTGTTCTTACAAAAGAACAACAACTTTTTTTCTGGTTCTCAGGAGGATATTATTCTGCTACTTTTCACACAAAGTCTATACCTTTTAGAGCTCTTCTTTTCAAATAATGTTTTTCACTGCATTTCTGTTTTCTTCTGCATGTCCTGGGGCCTCATTTATAAAACTGTAGGATCCTTACTAAAGGTGTACGTGCGCCCGAAATTCAAAAATGGCGTACGCAAAAAAAAAATTCAGACTTATAAAAAAGCCGTGCATACGCCAGAACCTGCGCAGAATTCACTTTATAAATCCCAGTCAACGGAAGATTGTGCGCACGTGCGTCTCCACCCCGAAATAACCATATATGGAGCTTACAACGCCTAGTTTTACTATGCATATCCTCATCTGCATATCATTTGCATATGATTATTCATCCACGTGATAACATGTTTAACAAGACATTAGGAAAATATGAAATACGGATGTGCCATCACATTACATTAATAAAAATAATTTAGAAGCCTATCCTTGACTTGTTTTTGAATAAATAAATCAAATAGTGTAAAATACATAGTTTTTCTCAATCTTTTCCACTGGCAAAATAGTATTTGTAGTTGATTTATATTTTTAATGGAAACAGATAGACCTTGTTGTGCATTATTTGCACGAAAATATTTGCTCAGAATATTTTCTGCTATTATCATGATAAGCAATCTCTGTAGTTAAAACATTAAAACACAGCATGCTAGAGGAAACGTGTTCAAAAGCATTGCATCCAAAACAAATATTTATATTTATTGAATATAAAAAAAATGTTGTAACTTCTCAGTAATGATTTCATGTAGGCTAGTTTAAGTGTTTAACTCCATTAATGAGAATGGCGTATTTAATCTAAATGTTTATATCAGAAGTAAAACATAGTTTAAATCATTCTTTTATTTATTTAAACTGTTATTGTGAACACTGTATTTATGATTAGGACTCATAATGAAGATTTACGGTTTTACTTCATCATGCCGTTAGATAGGCAATATATGCGTTGCCGCCCAATGCGCTCGCTGGCGTGGACATTTAAGAAGGGATGGATATTTGCCTCGAGTGATAGGCTTGTTGAGTGAAATTATATTTGTATTATCTTTCTGTATATGTATAATTTTCTTTTGAATTTCTGTCTAAAAGTGACCAAAAAGACAATTAACTCCAGCTCACCATCGGTGTCGCCAAACTGCTCCGTCTCCAGAACGTTCGTACACACGGCTCAGAGTTTGCGTGCAGGTGCGCAAATTTTCCCGTCAAGTTTGTTTTTATAAATCACAACTTATGCGTCGGAAGTAGCGTACGCCTCTTTCAGGGCCGGTTTTGTGCGTACGCAACAGTTACAAATGAGGCCCCAGATGCGGTGCGGTTGTGAGTGGTCAGAAGGATAAGACGTTAACTCGAGCTGCTCCTCTGCTTTCAGAAAGCCAGAGAAGGGAGTGGCGTACCTGACGGAGAGGGGCTTCATCCCTGACACTCCCGTGGGAGTCGCACACTTTCTCCTGCAGAGGAAAGGCTTGAGTCGACAGATGATCGGCGAGTTCCTAGGGAACCGGCAGAAACAGTTCA
>JAULUF010000026.1:29032500-29157500 GCA_031834385.1 Semotilus atromaculatus | reverse complement strand
TGCTCTTTGAAAACCAGTGTAAGAAATAAATACACAATCAGAAATGAATATGTAACAAAAACTTGTCTTTCTTTAGTGTAATTTAAAAATGAAGGAATCAGGAATTCACCAGCAATAATCATGTAAATATACAAATAAATCACAGACTGATAAAGTCTAGCTAAAGTTGCAGCATGGACACTGTATGTGATGCATTTGTGTAGCTTAATTCAGTGATTTATTTTTGTTTTTGACTAAATAAAATAGAAGAATGATATTTCTTCATTTCATGGCACTCTCAGTCCTGCATAATGCTGCATGGGTGTACTATAAGAATCCATATAAATATATAATTGATTTACATTACATTAATTTTTCTGAAGTAAAATTACGTTTATTTCCTCATTTTGCTCAGTCTATCCGAATGGTATCCGGCTGACCTCAGCCATTCCCGGCGCGGAATTCAAAGTCCTGATCAACTTCAATGCTCCCAACCCTCAGGACCGCAAGAAGTTCCTCAGCGACCTGCGAGAGTCCATCGCTGAGGTCCAGGAGATGGAAAAGTACCGGATAGAGTGTAAAGACCTTTATTCTTCCTGATCCTCATGTTTTCCAGACTGTAGATTCCAGCATCACTGAGCATCGTGCTCTTAGGATTAAAGACAGCAGAAACTACAAAAATGACTCTTCATAGTTAACATAAGACTGTCCACAGTAAACAAAACAAAAATCTGCTTTTGCAGGAATGCTGTTAAAGTATTTTTTTTAAGTATCATATTAAATGTCATTTGCATCTTTAATAGTAAGGGTCAGAGTCTGGGCCACTGACACATGTGAATATCAATCAGATGAACGTCAAATCGCAATCCATGTTATTTTTACATCCTAATTTCTCACTTGTCTTCGGTTCAAATATTTGATTGCATATTAACTTTCTTCATTTCTGCAGGACATGCCAGGGTCGTTTAGACTTTTATGCTTTAGTATGTTATTGGGAGAGTAGTGTGAGGTATGGCTATCCACTCCAGTGTGTTGTCTGTAGAAGTGTGTGCTATATGAATGACGTGTGTGTGTTTGGGTGTTGGTAGCGGAGCTGGAGAAGCAGAAAGGGCTGGTCCGGCCCAGCATGTCCCAGAGCATGTCTGGCCTGAAGAAGGAGACGGGGAACGGCAGCATGGGCCGCACTAGCCTGGACGACTCTTACGCCATGGGAGAGGGCCTGAAGAGGAGTGCCCTCAGCAGCTCCCTACGGGATCTCTCTGAAGCAGGTGAGCCTACGGGATCACACACACACACACACGCACACACCAGTCTGTAATGAAGTGTTCCTGCAGATCATGAGCTGGTTCAGGTGTGTGAGAACAGGGCTCTCTGTGTGTGTGTGTGTGTGTGTGTATTAATTTTCATCTAAATGCTGCCACTCAAATGTTGTTGATAGACTGCACATCTGGACATATCTTTAGAAAATAAAATGACAGATGATATGTATTTGTGGTAAAACTAAGATATCATTCTAATTTGACAAGGAAATAGTTTTCATTTTATTACAAAGTATCATTCTGCTGTCAGAGACTGCTGTTATATAAACCACAGCAGTGTTAGTGCACTAAAGCATCAAGCAGATGAATAATTGATCAATATACAATTTCACATGTACGTGTAATCCGATATCAGGGTAAAGTATGCCATATATTGGCCCCCCCCCCCATCCTTAACTGGAATAGGAACCAGCAGAGAGCGAGGAGTGCTGGAGGGATGTTGCCAAACTGAATAATTAATATTAAACTTTTTAATGAAATGCAATAATTTTATCATTTTAATGATACTGGCAATTAAATGATAAAGGCAATGGTCGATGGATGCCCCCACTGTATTGCGGAGACACACTGGTCATACTTTATCCACATCCATGATGATCCATGTTCATAACCCATGATGATCCATGTTCATAACCCATGATGATCCGAACCCATGATGATCCGTGTTCATAACCCATGATGATCCGAACCCATGATGATCCGTGTTCATAACCCGTGATGATCCGTGTTCATAACCCGTGATGATCCGTGTTCATAACCCTTGATGATCCGTGTTCATAACCCGTGATGATCCGTGTTCATAACCCGTGATGATCCGTGTTCATAACCCGTGATGATCCATGTTCATAACCCGTGATGATCCGTGTTCATAACCCGTGATGATCCGTGTTCATAACCCGTGATGATCCGTGTTCATAACCCGTGATGATCCATGTTCATAACCCATGATGATCCATGTTCATAACCCATGATGATCCATGTTCATAACCCGTGATGATCCGTGTTCATAACCCGTGATGATCCGTGTTCATAACCCTTGATGATCCGTGTTCATAACCCTTGATGATCCGTGTTCATAACCCGTGATGATCCGTGTTCATAACCCTTGATGATCCGTGTTCATAACCCTTGATGATCCGTGTTCATAACCCGTGATGATCCGTGTTCATAACCCGTGATGATCCGTGTTCATAACCCGTGATGATCCGTGTTCATAACCCGTGATGATCCGTGTTCATAACCCGTGATGATCCGTGTTCATAACCCGTGATGATCCGTGTTCATAACCCGTGATGATCCGTGTTCATAACCCGTGATGATCCGTGTTCATAACCCGTGATGATCCGTGTTCATAACCCTTGATTATCCGTGTTCATAACCCAAGTCACTTTGGATAAAAATGTCTGCTAAATGATTAAATGTATAAAAAGCAGATTTTTAAAAATAAAAAAACGTTAAAGTTATCTTTTATAAGAAAAGGAATATCAACACTTGAGGCTGGCCTACACTCCCTGTAAAAGTGAAATGCAAGCATGCATGGGACTCCAGGCCAGAAGTGTTGAAGTGTCTGATCTGAAAGGGAACTTTTATTAATGCCTGTGAAGAAAATGAATATGAAAATGTTGATGTTTGTCCACATCTCTCCTCACAGGACTCCATCTTTAGCAGTCGTCCTCTGAGCCAGAGAGAAGCTTCCTTCCAGGATCACCTGTCTCCTCCTCGGGTCCCACATCTGTTAACCTCACGCACACCACTGTCAGTGATGTCACTTCCTCCAGGAGCTCCACCCATCAGCACATGGACACTTGACGAGCCATACCAGCCAATCCCGAGCAGGGCGAGAGCATGTGACCATGTGACCTGTCTCTCTCTCTTCCAGCACTCTGCCTACGGGTGACCGGCACTAGAGTAAAGAGATCATATTCTGCATAAAGAAAATCACAGGACCATTAAGATCTATTGTATTGTGACATATATTTTCATGACAATTTGCACAATTTTTTTTTACTGTAGTGCATTTTAAAATTATTATTATTCCTTTTTGGTACCACTTCAATTTGATGGTCCAATTTAAAGGTGCCCTAGAATGTGAAATTGAATTTATTTTGGCATAGTTAAATAACAAGAGTTCAGTACATGGACATGACATACAGTGAGTCTCAAACACTATTGTTTTCTCCTTCTTACTTAAATCTCGTTTTTGAAAAACACCTCTGAAAAACAGGCGAATCTCCACATAACACTCTCAAAATCGTTCAATACTGTATTTACATCATCGTGTTTGCATTGGTGACAGCATTAGAGAGAGTGCAGAAACTGCGTTGCAATGATAAGATCTTTATTCTGGCGATCAACACACTGTCGTCTGTCTGCTCAATGCTCATCACGGCAACATTTTATGTGATGGGAATAGATCTAAATACTTTAAAAACATCTCACGATTCGTTAATCTCGATAGCTGTAATAGTAAAAACGTATAATATCTGTAGTAAAAGTATTCGAGAGAGTTTCACATGTAATACGTAGCTATTTCATATGCAAGCCTGTCAGCCAATCACAGCAGAGGCCGGTTACACACAGACACGCCCCTTCAAACAGAGCGTTCACATCAGAGGCTAAAATCAGGCTAGGAAAAATGCCTTTTATTTCTAAATTATGACTATTTTTGATCTAAAAAACATGCTAACATTATAACCATTCTAGGGCACCTTTAAACATTTTGCTAACTATAAGTAACTGTAACTACATGTCAACTAACTCTCATTAGAGTATTAGTAGACTGTTCGGTTTGGGTTAGGAGAATAAGTTGATGTAGTTGTAGAGTTACTTATATTCAGTATACAGTCTGTTGGAGGATCACAATAAAGAGTTAGCAGATATTAGGCACAGTCTACTAATACTCTAATGACTGCTATTGACATGCAAAGTTAAAATTAACCATTAAAATTGTGTTGCTTTTTTTTTTTTAATTATCATCAAAAGTGATTCTCATCAATAATTTTTAAAATACAATATAACAAATTTTAAATGAAAGCATACATTAAAACAAGTACAACAAATTTTATCATGCTGTATAAATAATTTTCCATTCAAATAATATTGTTTTTCACATTGCAGTAATATAATTCTATTAGGATTTAGTTTTTTATTTAGTTTGAGAATTTAAGAAGTGTGCAAAATTGTGCTTAGTATATGAATCTACAGATAATCTCAATGGTCCTAAAATAGTCTTGTCTTCATGCAGAGTATTTCCTGATGCTGTGTGTGTGTTTTGCGGGACTCCCCCTGCAGAGCTTATGAACACACACAGCTTTGCCTGCGATCAAACATTGTGTTTTTGAGACTAACATTCATTCAGACTAGCAGAATGACAGATAGATGTTCTAACGCTGTATTTGTTGTAGATGACAGCTCTATATGTTGTCTAACAATCATAAATGAACGTGCCAATGGCCATTGCACCCGTCAGCTCTGTGTGTGTGTGTGTGTGTAGTATTATAGTACAGTAGTGCAACTGAAACCATTGTAAGCAAAAAGCGATGTTATAGAACACTGTAAAAAATGAACTTTCTAAGAACAATATCTGGGTCAGTTTGAGTCAAAGTCATATTTAAAGCAGAATGCTACTAGAACTTCCAGCGGGATCTGATCTGAATCTCATAAGAGCAGATTTTGAAGCACAAATGCAGTAAGATGTGGCTTTGAGCCGCTGTACAGCGAGGGTTTGAGGAGCTTGCATGCCTTTAACTGGAAAGAACTTTTTCGGATTTTCCCCCATTTTTTTCTTTTCCTTTGGAGTTACGCACAGGACTTCTGAGGGCCAGTGACTGGATTATTTTTCTATCTATTAAAGATCGGTCTTGTTTCTTCATAAGTGCAATATGTTGGTCATGATGGGTTAAAGCATCTTCACTCTTCCTTCAGCGTAGTGTGTGTACATCCTCATCCATCCCAGTTTTTCATCCAACGCAGCGTCAAAGTGATCGGCTAGGCTTTAACTGTGATTTGTTCTCGATGTTGTTTTGGGTGTTTATTTATTATAGAAAATAAACCAGTGTTACCATGACAATGAAGTGCAATCATGTAAAAAGTACTTTTGTTTTTCTTTTATTTAACTTTTAAACAACCAGGAGATTGTTTCAGGTGAATATTCTGCTATATTATGCAAGCGTCTGTATGTTTAGAGGAATGTTTATCTATAGAAAATAACGTCTGGTCTGTGAAATGAAGCTGTTGTAAAGATGCGTTCTGATCAGATATATAAGCTGAAAACTGAAGAACAATATTACAGTTTTGTAATTATGTTTTCACGATCCGAACCAAAGCATTAGGTTTTATTTTGAGCATATCTCTTGAGTGCAATATTCATTCTGGTGTTCTAAAGTCAACATGAAACCAGAACTCGCCATGTTACTTTCTGAAGACGTTCCTGGTCTTATTGTGCACGATTCATTTAGAGAAAAAAGAAATTGCCACATGCCCTTCTTTTTCATGTTTAATATCCTGCTTCACTCACAATATAGGAAGTAAAATGGGTTTGTGAACGTCGTTTCATGTTGACTTTAACAGGAAATTTAAAAGCTTTTATATTTATATTACTTCAGTGACACACTTTCCAGAGATTATTTTCTGCATAAAATGTTAATAACTTAATAATAATCTGATTGACAGGCGAGACCTCAACAATGTGCACTGAATGTTCAAATGCAACCCTCAGCCTGAACTCTTTATTTCACTTTCTTATTAAACTGTATAGTTGTATTCATCTCAGCATCCTCACGTGTCCGCCCTGTTGTTGCGGTTCAGTAATGTGTCATGTGTTCCTGCAGTGATCAATCAAATGACGGCATGAAACCACCCACTCTTAGGCCATGTAGAGACACATTTGAGCAGTTATGATTATATTACGGACCCCGTCAGTAAGTCATTGTGTATATAGTGTGTACAGTGTCCTGTGTGTCTGTCTGTTTCTCTCCTCACAGGCTGCTATCATCACGGTCCAAATCAAACACTCACACAAATGGCTAACAGAAACGGGCATTTCGGGTTTTATTTAGTTGTTGTAGAACAGAGAATGCTTGTAATTTGAGGTTTTTTTTTTAATGTAATGGTTATCTATGTCAGTGTACAGTCAATGTAAAACTCAAACTGTGACGACATTCAGAGCATAAAATAAAATGAATATATGATGTTGTGCTTTTATTTTAAAATCATTTATATATAGGCTATAGGGCTGCATGACTTGGCCAAAAATTTATTTTGTGATTATTTTGTTATATATTGCGATTTGATGAGCTATGACTTCATGTCATACGACAATGTCTAATATTGCTGCTGCTGAGACACAGACACAGAGAGCAAAGACTCCACTGCTCATTCTCACCACTGGGTTCACACTTTACAAGAATCAACAAACACTACAAGTGACAATATATAAAAAAATCACTTTCAAACGTTAAAACTCAAACTTTTGAAATTCTATTCACCAAAATGTTGGAAAGTTTCTGCAATGACATCCTCTATAATTACACTGTTGAACACCTTAAAACTTACCTACCCATACCAGCACACCTGTCCTAACCTTACCCGTATCCACATCAATACCAGCACACCTGCCCTAACCTTACCCATATCCACATCAATACCAGCACACCTGCCCTTTCCTTACCCGTATCCACATCAATACCAGCACATCTGTCCTAACCTTACCCGTATCCACATCAATGCCAGCATACCTGTCCTAACCTTACCCGTATCCACATCAATACCAGCACACCTGTCCTAACCTTACCCGTATCCACATCAATGCCAGCACACCTGTCCTAACCTTGCCCGTATCCACATCAATACCAGCACACCCGTCCTAACCTTACCCGTATCCCCATCAATACCAGCACACCTGTCCTAACCTTACCCGTATCCACATCAATACCAGCACACTTGTCCTAACCTTACCCGTATCCACATCAATACCAGCACACTTGTCCTAACCTTACCCGTATCCACATCAATACCAGCACACTTGTCCTAACCTTACCCGTATCCACATCAATACCAGCACACCTGTCCTAACCTTACCTGTATCCACATCAATACTAGCACACCTGTCCTAACCCTAACCATATCCACATCAATACCAGCACACCTGTCCTAACCTTACCTGTATCCACATCAATACCAGCACACCCGTCCTAACCTTACCCGCATCCACATCAATACCAGCACACCTCCCTTACCTTACCCATATCCACATCAATACCAGCACACCTGTCCTAACCTTATCCGTATCTTATCCGTATCCACATCAATACCAGCACACCTGTCCTAACCTTATCCGTATCTACATCAATACCAGCACACCTGTCCTAACCTCTTACCCGTATCCACATCAATACCAGAACACCTGTCCTAACCTTACCCCGTATCCACATCAATACCAGAACACCTGTCCTAACCTTACCCGTATCCACATCAATACCAGCACACCCGTCCTAACCTTACTCGTATCCACATCAATACCAGCACACCTGTCCTAACCTTAGCCGTATCCACATCAATACCAGCACACCTGTCCTAACCTCTTACCCGTATCCACATCAATACCAGCACACCTGTCCTAACCTTACCCGTATCCACATCAATACCAGCACACCTGCCCTTACCTTACCCATATCCACATCAATACCCGTATCCACATCAATACCAGCACACCCGTCCTAACCTTACCCGTATCCACATCAATACCAGCACACCCGTCCTAACCTTACCCGTATCCACATCAATACCAGCACACCTGTCCTAACCTTACCCGTATCCCCATCAATACCAGCACACCTGTCCTAACCTTACCCGTATCCACATCGATACCAGGACACCTGTCCTAACCTTACCCGTATCCAAATCAATACCAGCACACCTGTCCTAACCTTACCCGTATCCACATCGATACCAGGACACCTGTCCTAACCTTACCCGTATCCACATCAATACCAGCACACCCGTCCTAACCTTACCCGTATCCACATCAATACCAGCACACCCGTCCTAACCTTACCCGTATCCACATCAATACCAGCACACCTGTCCTAACCTTACCCGTATCCCCATCAATACCAGCACACCTGTCCTAACCTTACCCGTATCCACATCGATACCAGGACACCTGTCCTAACCTTACCCGTATCCACATCAATACCAGCACACCTGTCCTAACCTTACCCGTATCCACATCGATACCAGGACACCTGTCCTAACCTTACCCGTATCCACATCAATACCAGCACACCCGTCCTAACCTTACCCGTATCCACATCAATACCAGCACACCCGTCCTAACCCTAACCGTATCCACATCAATACCAGCACACCTGTCCTAACCTTACCCGTATCCCCATCAATACCAGCACACCTGTCCTAACCTTACCCGTATCCACATCGATACCAGGACACCTGTCCTAACCTTACCCGTATCCACATCAATACCAGCACACCTGTCCTAACCTTACCCGTATCCACATCGATACCAGGACACCTGTCCTAACCTTACCCGTATCCACATCAATACCAGCACACCCGTCCTAACCTTACCCGTATCCACATCAATACCAGCACACCCGTCCTAACCCTAACCGTATCCACATCAATACCAGCACACCCGTCCTAACCCTAACCGTATCCACATCAAGACCAGCACACCCGTCCTAACCTTACCCGTATCCACATCAATACCAGCACACCCGTCCTAACCTTACCCGTATCCACATCAATACCAGCACACCTGTCCTAACCTTACCCGTATCCACATCAATACCAGCACACCCGTCCTAACCTTACCCGTATCCACATCAATACCAGCACACCTGTCCTAACCTTACCCGTATCCACATCAATACCAGCACACCTGTCCTGTCCTTACTCATATCCACATCAATACCAGCACGAGTACATTGTACCAAACTCTTTATTTTATTTTAACAAAGCAAAAGAGTAAAAGTGGTATCGGTTTCATAGAATCAGTCACTGCTAGAATACTTCAGCATTTGCGGATCAGAAGAGCTCAATAGGAGAGAATGCAAATGCAGAGAAATGAGGAAAAGAACATCATCATCATCATCATCATTATCAATTACACACTCACCACATGTGTTGTGTGCAAACTCAAAATACCTCCGTTAAATAGCTCAGTTAAAAAAGGTTTTGTGTGTGTGAGAGAGTGTGTGTATTTGTGTGCATGAGTTTGTGTGTGTGTGTGTGTGTGTGGCCTGGTAAACTCCGGTCCTTTGTTTCTATGGTTACTCATTGGTTTGTTAAATAAGCCACACCTGTTCCTTGTTTTGCCCCTCAGTTTGTGTGTATTTACAGCCCTGTATTTCAGGCCGTAGTTGTCTGTTCTTGATGTTGTTATGCGAATGGTTTGGTTCCTGGGCGATTCTAGGATTTGTTCAACTAAGGGCCACAAGTAGGCCACAATTAAAGCAACACCAAGGAACTTTTCCTCTGCGGTCGCCCTACTGGTTGGAAGCGGAATTGTCCATTACCGCTGTCGTAAATTGTTGAGCCTACCGCAGCCTACTGTCGCACACACGCTCGTTGTCTATCCAGCACCGGCTTTGGAATGAACGATGTCCACAGACAAGGTAGAGTATGTTGCATGATTTCATGAAAGTATGATGCATTGCGACATCAGAAACGAAGAAAAAAAAAAAGACTATTGTAACGCTTGACATAAAGCAGTAGAATTTTGTTACTGCCCGAAACCCGAAGTTACATAGTGCCAGTAAAAGCGATACAGACACCGTCAGGCTATGGCAGACGTGTCATTTAACCTATTGTAAGTCGATGTACCATCACAAGGGTCTTGGAAATATATTATGAAGGTTGAAAAAGTTCCTTGGTGTTGCTTTAATACAGAGGGGCCAATCTTATGTTGTGTTTATAACTGTAGATATCCAAATCATTTAAAGTTCCGTAAGCTTTAAAATAACAATAAACAGTGATACCTTATTTTCTTTTAATGGCATTGATTCACTGCTGTAAATAAGAAAATAGAGTCGAATTCAATTTGTATTGACTTTTCAGAAGTGAAAAACTGTAATAAATAAAATAATCCAATCTGTGAATAGAGTACAAAAATAATAAAAATCTACATTAGGTTATATAAACTGTACACAAATCCTCACAAACATGGGGACACTTCATGCGTTTTCTCAGATTGGATAGCTATCTGATTTATCAAAACCATTACATTTACACCTGCTCACATAAATGTGTTTTTGCAAAACGGATATAAATCCGATCTTCAATTCCCTATTGCATTCACCAAGGCAGTTCACCACGACAGTTCACCAGGACAGTTCACCAAGGCAAGTTCACCAGGACAGTTCACCAAGGCAAGTTCACCAAGACAGTTCACCAAGACAGTTCACCAAGACAGTTCACCAAGACAATTCACCAAGACAGTTCACCAGGACAGTTCACCAGGACAGTTCACCAGGACAGTTCACCAAGACAGTTCACCAAGGCAAGTTCACCAAGACAGTTCACCAGGACAGTTCACCAAGACAATTCACCAAGACAGTTCACCAGGACAGTTCACCAAGACAGTTCACCAAGGCAAGTTCACCAAGACAGTTCACCAGGACAGTTCACCAAGACAATTCACCAAGACAGTTCACCAGGACAGTTTACCAAGACAGTTTACCAAGACATTTCACCAGGACTGTTCACCAGGACAGTTCACTAAGACAGTTCACCAGGACAGTTCACCAGGACAGTTCACCAAGACAGTTCACCAGGACAGTTCACCAAGACAGTTCACCAAGACAGTTCACCAAGACAGTTCACCAGGACAGTTCACCAAGACAGTTCACCAGGACAGTTCACCAGGACAGTTCACCAAGACAGTTCACCAAGGCAGTTCACCAAAACAGTTCAACAGGACAGTTCACCAAGACAGTTCACCAGGGCAAGTTCACCAGGGCAAGTTCACCAAGACAGTTCACCAAGACAGTTCACAAAGACAGTTCACCAGGACAGTTCACCAAGACAGTTCACCAAGACAGTTCACCAAGGCAAGTTCACCAAGACAGTTCACCAAGACAGTTCACCAGGGCAAGTTCACCAAGACAGTTCACCAAGACAGTTCACCAAGACAGTTCACCAAGGCAAGTTCACCAAGACAGTTCACCAAGACAGTTCACCAAGGCAAGTTCACCAGGACAGTTCACCAGGACAGTTCACCAGGACAGTTCACCAAGGCAAGTTCACCAGGACAGTTCACCAAGACAGTTCACCAGGACAGTTCACCAAGGCAAGTTCACCAGGACAGTTCACCAAGACAGTTCACCAGGACAGTTCACCAAGGCAAGTTCACCAGGACAGTTCACCAAGACAGTTTACTAAGGCAAGTTCACCAAGACTCTCTAAAGCGAGAGGAGGCCAACAAAACTCAATGCTCGATCCTGCTTGCAAATCAACAAATTAAAAAAATAACAGCGACCTCATCACACAACCTCATCCCTCTGGAGTTAAGTGCGCTATTTTTGTATTTTTATACACTTTTCCCCAAAGTGTCTTTGGACGCAGTGCGAGATCCCATTCGAAAGGGAATGTGAATTTGTGAAAACAAGGACGTCATGCGCATACATGTTACATGTTCAGTCTATAGGAGCGTAGTGTTTCTTTACAAAGTGACATCGCCAACTACTGGCCTGGCAGCAGAATACAGAATCAAAACAGAATACAAATGATTTTTTATCGTTTTCGCGGATCAGTGTGAACGGGGAATCATTTTGACAACGTTGTTTGTAGGTGAAAATTTTGACATTTTCAGTACATTGTTGTTGTGTAAATGTACTCTAAAAGAAAGCAACTAAATACAAAGAATCAAACTAAACCGGCAAAACGTGGCAATATCTCACTTCTTCAGTTTTATTTTAAGTAATTGTGCAGCTCCATTTGTTTATTTTAATGTTGCATTTGATTCAGATAATTATTAGTTTTCATCAGCCCATGAAGCCCTGCAGTTCCGGCTCTAACCCTCATTTGGGAAACCCAGCAGTAGTCTATCACATTTAAAATATATTTTATATATACCTTGATATAATTACATTTAAAAGGGGTTGTAGCTTTTTAATAATTGTAAGCAAAAATTAGTATGAAATGTAATGAGAGTCACTTTTGGTTTGGTGGCATGTACCCTCTGCAGGCTAAACATTCAGATATTCAGTTTTCAATATTTTTGAACTGATCTCAACTGCAGATATAAACATGCAGGGCATTTCTAATGTGCTCTTGTCAGATAGTCTTATCCCCAGCTCACACAGGCCACCCCAGGGATGATCACATGACCCCCACGCTCATAGAGCTCTCATTGGTCAAGAGAAACTATTAGACATGGGAAAAACATTTCCAGTGGTTTAAGGTTTACAGCACCAGTTATAGCCATTTTAATATACAGAAACGTTTGAAAGAAGAAACATGGATGTTCCTCTCCACCTACAGCCAAGATGATTATCAGACACCCCCACATATGCTAAAAGGTAAGTCTTACATCCATTATGCATACACAAGTCTGCCTATTTACACTTTTTAAAAATGAGGCAGTGCTCGTCCTTGATGCAACACATTTATTTCTGAAAAATAAATAACAAAGACACGTTATGTTGGGAACAGTCTCCGTTGCGTGTGCACCAGTGCTCACTCATTCCTACTGAGCGCTCTTTCACTCTACTAGTGTCAGTTTTCTTAACCATGTTTCAGAAATCCATAAACACAATAAACATAAACGTGTTCTATACTCATTTTTACACGGCATAGAAGTATAACAAATAACAAAAAAGTATCACATCACACACCTTTTACACAAAAACAGGTGAGTAATGCACAAACGCTATACTCAGAACCATGAAGATTACTTCAGCATTTATAACTCTGTGCACTTTGTCTTATTGCTCTTTTTGATTTTGATTTGATTTGATTGCTTTATTATCCCCTTAGGGAAATTTTGTTGCTTGTGTTTTAACATGCGTACATATAAGACCAACAATATACATGTAACAAATTTACAGATTTATATATAAAAATTATAATCTTCACTGAGACCCGCTCAGTGAACACCGACACTACTTATTTAATAATTTTACTGCCTGTGGCAAGAAGGAATTTTTCCCCCTGTTTTTAAAAATTGCTGGCATCCTGAACCTTCGACCCGAGGGTAATATCTCAAATTTATCAAACAGAGGATGTCTATTGTCTGATATAATTTTCCTTGATTTACCAAGGCATCTAGTTTGATAAATTTGTTCAAGACCTCTTAAAGGGATACTAATTAGTTTAGTCGCAGTACTCAAAGCCTTTCTAAGCGTACTCTTTTGTTTCACTGTGACATTTCTAAACCAGCAGGTGATACAAAATGTAAAAACACTCTCAATAAAAGAATTATAAAACATTCTAAGGATTGAAACGCTTACATTAAATGACACCATCTTCCTAAGGAAGTATAGTCTTTGCTGTCCTTTTTTGTTCACAGCTTCCGTCCATTTATCCCACCTCAGTTTGTGATCAAAGACAAGCCCAAGGTAACTTCTGGTCATTAACAATCTCTATTGGTTCCCCTTTAATAGTGGTCACACTCCCTAACGACTCCTTCCTAAAATCAATACTCATCTCCTTTGTTTTTGAAATATTTAACTTAAGGTTTGACATGTCACACCAAGAAATAAATTAATTTAAAACAGGACTGTCCTCGTCCCCCTGAAGGAGACTAACTAATGCAGCATCATCTGCAAATTTGATTAAATATCTCCTTGGGTGAGCATTTATACAGGTGTTTGTGTACAATATAAATAGTAGGGGTGAGAGGACACAGCCTTGTGGGGATCCAACATTAGTAATTTGTTTCTCCGATAGTGATCCTCCCACTTTCACTCACTGTACTCTGTTCCTTAAAAAATCTCGCAACCACAGAATCAGTCCTCCGTCCAGGTTAAACTCTATGGCTAGTCTTTCAACCAACACAGTAGGCAATATAGTATTAAACGCAAATGAAAAGTCAGCAAATAGGATCTTCACATGATTTTTAGGACCTTCAAGATGCGAGTAAACAAAATGCAACAATGTTAAAATTGCATCGTCCACTCCCTTATTTGACTGATATGCGAATTGCAACGGTTCCAATATATGTTGTGTTTTTAACACCACATCCCTTTTAACAAGCCTTTCAAAGCTTTTAAACACCAAAGAGGTCAGTGCAATTGGCCGATAGTCACTAAGCTCTACTGGTTTATTGTTTTTAGGAAATGGTATAATAGTTGAAGTTTTCCATAGTTGGTACTATGCGTTGATCTAAAGATCTTCGGAATAGCAAAGTAAAAACTGTGGATAATTGCTCAGCACAGTTTTTTAACACTCGTCCACAGATGCTGTCAGGCCCAGGGCTCTTATGTGTATTGCAACTTTGAAACATTTTCTTTACATCATCCTCTTTGATGTCAAGGTCATTAGTTGATGCCAAGAAAGTTTCTTCATCACTATTAGTAACCTCACTATCGCCCTCGAAACGTGAAGAAAACTGATTTAACCCATTCGCTAGTTCTATAGATATATGTATCTCTTAAACTGTCAATAAACACTGAGGGCTACACTTTCCCACACTAAATTAAATGTCTCCTGACATTTCTGTGGACAAGTAAAACATTGTAATAGAACACCTCAGCCATCCAAGGCCTCCAGTAACTCTTATTCTGTGTTAAAGTTTCTTTGTACCAAGGACGGTTGACCCAATGTATCATAACAGGCTGTTGTCTCAGTTCCTGGGGTCTCTGTCTTGCCAGCTGTCGCTCTCCTTGCGTCAGGATGAGATCAGCCTCTGATTCACTATGCTCAGGCCTGTCAGACCTCAGGTCTCTGAGATTGTAGTGGTACATCCTCTTCATATGCATCAGGACTATGAGGCTGTGGCTGGAAAGGCTCTGCCAGAGATTTCAGTGAAGCCCGTCTCTGCTGTCTCCCACTGCGAGGTCTAAGATGCTACTGGGAGTTGCCGCTGTATTCGTCGCTGGAGGTGTCACCCGGCTCTGGCTGCTGTTGATGCTGCCATTGTGGCTTGGTTCTTCCCTTTGGTAAGCTTGGGGAGTCCTTTTGTGGCTGGCGAATCTCTGCTGGTGGCTGATGAAGGGGTAGGAAATCACAGGGCAGTAGAAGATTTATGTGAACCACTCTGTCTCATCCTATACCATTTTCTGGACTGATCTCATAAACGGGACTGCCATCAGCTTTTCTCTCCTTCACCTTGTACACTAGGCCTTCCCAGTAGGGCTGAATCTTTTCAGGGCCCCCTTTGGGAGTGAGAACTCTGGGAGTGAGGAGGAGAACTCTGGGAGTGAGAACTCTGGGAGTGAGAACTCTGGGAGTGAGGAGGAGAACTCTGGGAGTGAGAACTCTAGGAGTGAGGAAGAGAACTCTGGGAGTGAGAACTCTGGGAGTGAGAACTCTGGGAGTGAGGAGGAGAACTCTGGGAGTGAGAACTCTGGGAGTGAGAACTCTGGGAGTGAGAACTCTGGGAGTGAGAACTCTAGGAGTGAGGAAGAGAACTCTGGGAGTGAGAACTCTGGGAGTGAGAACTCTGGGAGTGAGGAGGAGAACTCTGGGAGTGAGAACTCTGGGAGTGAGAACTCTGGGAGTGAGAACTCTGGGAGTGAGAACTCTAGGAGTGAGGAGGAGAACTCTGGGAGTGAGAACTCTAGGAGTGAGGAGGAGAACTCTGGGAGTGAGAACTCACTCTGGGAGTGAGAACTCTAGGAGTGAGGAGGAGAACTCTGGGGGTGAGAACTCTAGGAGTGAGGAGGAGAACTCTGGGAGTGAGAACTCTGGGAGTGAGAACTCTGGGAGTGAGAACTCTAGGAGTGAGGAGGAGAACTCTGGGAGTGAGAACTCTAGGAGTGAGGAGGAGAACTCTAGGAGTGAGGAGGAGAACTCTGGGAGTGAGAACTCACTCTGGGAGTGAGAACTCTAGGAGTGAGGAGGAGAACTCTGGGGGTGAGAACTCTAGGAGTGAGGAGGAGAACTCTGGGAGTGAGAACTCTGGGAGTGAGAACTCTGGGAGTGAGAACTCTGGGAGTGAGAACTCTAGGAGTGAGGAGGAGAACTCTGGGAGTGAGAACTCTAGGAGTGAGGAGGAGAACTCTAGGAGTGAGGAGGAGAACTCTGGGAGTGAGAACTCTAGGAGTGAGGAGGAGAACTCTAGGAGTGAGGAGGAGAACTCTAGGAGTGAGGAGGAGAACTCTGGGAGTGAGAACTCTAGGAGTGAGGAGGAGAACTCTAGGAGTGAGGAGGAGAACTCTGGGAGTGAGAACTCTAGGAGTGAGGAGGAGAACTCTAGGAGTGAGGAGGAGAACTCTGGGAGTGAGAACTCACTCTGGGAGTGAGAACTCTAGGAGTGAGGAGGAGAACTCTGGGGGTGAGAACTCTAGGAGTGAGGAGGAGAACTCTGGGAGTGAGAACTCTGGGAGTGAGAACTCTTGGAGTGAGAACTCTAGGAGTGAGGAGGAGAACTCTGGGAGTGAGAACTCTGGGAGTGAGAACTCTTGGAGTGAGAACTCTAGAAGTGAGGAGGAGAACTCTGGGAGTGAGAACTCTAGGAGTGAGGAGGAGAACTCTGGGAGTGAGAACTCTGGGAGTGAGAACTCTAGGAGTGAGGAGGAGAACTCTGGGAGTGAGAACTCACTCTGGGAGTGAGAACTCTAGGAGTGAGGAGGAGAACTCTGGGAGTGAGAACTCTGGGAGTGAGGAGGAGAACTCTGGGAGTGAGAACTCTGGGAGTGAGGAGGAGAACTCTGGGAGTGAGAACTCTGGGAGTGAGAACTCTAGAAGTGAGGAGGAGAACTCTGGGAGTGAGAACTCTAGGAGTGCGGAGGAGAACTCTGGGAGTGAGAACTCTAGGAGTGAGGAGGAGAACTCTGGGAGTGAGAACTCTGGGAGTGAGAACTCTAGGAGTGAGGAGGAGAACTCTGGGAGTGAGAACTCTGGGAGTGAGAACTCTAGGAGTGAGGAGGAGAACTCTGGGAGTGAGAACTCTAGAAGTGAGGAGGAGAACTCTGGGAGTGAGAACTCTAGGAGTGAGGAGGAGAACTCTGGGAGTGAGAACTCTGGGAGTGAGGAGGAGAACTCTGGGAGTGAGAACTCTGGGAGTGAGGAGGAGAACTCTGTCACCTGGGTGGAGGTCTCTCCCTTGCACTTTCCTGTCGTAGAGGTATGGTGTTGTGTGAAAGCCCTGGATGCCAGAGAGTTTCTTCAAGCTAGCCATCAGTCTATTCTCAAACTCTTTGCCCATATCGTGATGTAGTCTGCTTGGGAACCCGAACTTAAGTGATAAGTCGTTGAAAATCTTGCCAGCAACAGTTTTGGCCGTTTTGTTTCTCATCGCATAGGCCTGTGCGAATCTCGTAAAATGGTCCATGACCACTAATATATACTCATAGCCGTGCTTGCATTTCTCCAAATGCAGGAAGTCTGTGGAGACGAGCTGGAAAGAATATGTGGTCTGGATGGATGCCAGAGGTGCACGGGTCTGCTTACTCGGCTTCCTCTTCTTGAGACATTCGCACAGTCTACTGACAAACTGTTCAACGTCCTTACTCATCTGTGGCCAGTAGAACCGTTCTAGAATCGAGTCAAGCGTCCTTTCGAAGCCCAAGTTTCCCATGTCCTGGAGTAGCTCTTTAAAGACAGTGTTTCCCCTACAATGTAAGCAAAATCTTCACATGATCAGTAATATCACGGCATTCACTTTATTCACTTACACACCTAAAAACACTGAGACATTTCCCAGTACTGGTTGCCTAGTATTGTTTGTGAGTGATATTCACGGATGTTACTCTGTGGTATACAAACAAATGTTTTCTTGCTGCTACAAACAAACATTTTGGAAGGAAAAGTCTAAATAGAAATGGAATCAGTACATAAAATGCATAATATTAAAGATGAACGAGAAACAGAGAGTGCTCTTTGCCATCGCGGCTATTTAACTGCAGCAAACGGGCAAACACCGGTCTATCTGGGTTCCCGAAACCATTCAGGCACGGAGTAAGTACGGTGAATACCACTGTATGTACACGGAGATATACCATAAATTATCGGACAGTTTCTGACTGCTAAAATTAGCTTCTCGTTCAACTTGCCTCGGTCAAATCGAAAGCAAGTTTGGTCCACTTCCGCAGTAGACCATTCCCGGCCTACCACCTGAGAGGCACACCCATCCGACCTCAAGACAACCAACTCCCGTCCTATGTTACAAGAAGCCTTCCAGCGACTAACCCCTTCCCACGGCTGATACCTTAAAGGAGAACTCCGGTCAATTTTAACATTGAGCTAATTTTTTTGTAAATTTGGAGTGCTGTCAGTACAGAGAACAACGACAAAAATCGGTGTTGCCTACACCGTGTTATAATCTTTTTTTAAATGTGCACCCTGTTGACTTCAATGGGGCAAGTTTTAAACCTGCTTTTAGCCTCTTAACATCCTTGATGTGTCATTACAAGTGCACAGCTGTGTGAGTGGTGTTATTAAGAGTGAACACGGTCAATCTGACTGCAGTAGATGTGAAAGATATGAATAAAAATGATGTTAATTCAGCCAGCTCACATACCTGTATTTTCTTCCTGTCCAAAGTAGTCGATTATCGAGTTGGGAGAATGGGATCTCATACAGCCGGGTCGCGCGCGCAAACTCGATAATCGACTGCTGTGGACCGAAAACAGGCAGAAAATACAGGTATGTGGCTGAATTAACATCATTTTTATTCATATCTTTCACATCTACTGCAGTCAGATTGACCGTGTTCACTCTTAATAACACCACTCACATGGCTGTGCACTTTAATGACACATCAAGGATGTTAAGAGGCTAAAAGCAGGTTTAAAACTTGCCCCATTGAAGTCAACATGGTGCACATTTTAAAAAGATTATAACACGGTGTAGGCAACACCGATTTTTGTCGTTGTTCTCTGTACTGACAGCACTCCAAATGCACAAAAAAATTAGCTCAATGTTAAAACCGGAGTTCTCCTTTAAGCTTTGCACTCCGCAAATTTTGTGGGGTCATCAACATCATTCTGGCGGCTTGCAGCTTTTGGGGGAGTACTCTGGGTTCGGGCCGAAGACCGAGCCCGGAGCCCTCTCCTCGGACAGCACACAAATACGCATTTATTCTATCTGACTTATTTGTAAGTGTGAACTTGTGAATTAGCCAATATATTTAGTGTCAGCATGGCAAAAGCACACTCGACAGCATGTGGCGGCCACAGTCGTCGTCAGTGCCGTTTATAATAACCTTTTGAGATGTTTGACCTTTTCAACATCCCTGATAGACAGTGTTAATGTAAAGTAAAACTGATCTCTTTTTTGTAATATTTGTTTTGTTTTATTGTTGTTCTTTATTATTGAACTCTATTTCAAATTCAACACAAGTTAAGCTCTATGGAAAAAATCTGTGACAAACACCAACAAAACTGTGTTTATAATTTTGAAATGTTAAGGAAGATAAAGTGCTGATATTAATTCTTCCAAAAATATATTTTTGGTGCATATTAGTTGTGCAAATCATGCTAAATTTACATTAATTACCGGGAGCTGTGCATATCAGTGCATTAGTGAACTGACCGAATGTATCAAACCCAATCACAAACAATTTCAGGACTTTTTGCAAACCTATATTTTTACTGATTAGACCAAAAGAGTTTCATTTAGAAATTTGGCAATGTAACTTTTGATTCTAATCATGCAGCTAATAGAAAGCAGACATCACAATATCAGGGAGAATGAATCTCAGGTCGGTATACAGTAATCTCCAATGTCAGACAATCTTAAGTACAGAACCTGCTGCCCCAATTCCACTGTGAGTGTATTAATGTACAAGCCATTTTTGCTTGTTTCTACACACTTAAGGTTAGGTTGGAATTATTTTATGTCATACTGACGCAAATCACAATGATTTCAGCAGAGTTTGATGTTAGCATTTAGCTAAACTAACTGTTCAATTTATCAGCATAAAAATACACATGATACCCCAAATATTGTATTTTTTTTATAACACTGAACATTTGTCATTGATTATTCTAGGTAATTATATTTATAATCAATACTCTCCATCGTTATATCTATAATCCTGGATTTATTTTACACTGAGCTTGTCACTATTTATTCTGGGATTGTCTTATTAAAATCAGTATTATATGCCTATTGTAGTCAAGTCACCTTTATTTCTATAATAACACCGCTTTATATAATACAGAATGTTTCAAAGCAGCTTTACAGTGATAACAGGAAAATAATGATCAATGATGCAAGCAAATTTAATTCTGCTAGTGTGTATGCTCGAGGCAAGGCAAAGCATTTCAACACAGATCTTCTTTGTTTGTTCAGTAGAGAGTCGTATCAAGCTCTGCACTTGATCTGGAAAGTTCTTGTACTTGTTTAATATTACTTGATACTGATATAAACACGAACAGACAGGCCTTTCCGACGTCGAGAGGATTTTACAGTACCTCTTGTCTACAGCCAAGGAAATCGGTAACACTTTACAATAAGGTTCATTAGTTAACATTACTTAATGTATTAACTAACATAAAATAACATTAAGCTCATACATTTGTTACAGTATTAATTCATCTTTGTTAATGTTAGTTAATTAAAATCCAGCTGTTCATTGTTTGTTCATGTTAGTTCACAGTACATTAAATAATGTTAACAAATAAAATATTGTTCATTCTTAGTTCATGTTAACTATAGTAGTTAACTAATGAACCTTATAGTAGAGTGTTACCAGTAAAATGAGGTTGTGTACCCAAGGACAAATGAATGTCAGAAACTACTTGGATTTTTAGGAACATTAGTTGGAATAATCTTAATGAACTTGCAGACATAACTCTCTTCTCCTGAAGATGTGTCTAACTGCTCTGCCATCTGTGTTTGTCCACAGTCAGGATGCTGTTTTCTCTCGTTCTGAGCTCAGTGTTTGCACACGTCAGCGGTGTCCCGTATAAAGGTGTGCGTGTGGACTGCAGCTCGCAGGGCCTGAGGACGCTCCCTCCGCTTCATGCCAGCGTCACAGATCTCCTGCTGCAGAATAACCTCCTCACCACCGTCTCCGCAGGGCACTTCGACACGCTGACAAACCTGCAGCTGCTCAACCTCTCCGGGAACCCGTTCCACTGCGACTGCAGGATCCTGTACCTGAGACAGTGGCTGCAGAGAAATACAGCCGTCTCTGTGAGTCCGGTGTGTGCCAGTCCTCCAGAACTTGCCCACAGGTCCATCGCTGAGCTCACCGATGCCGACCTGCCCTCCTGCGCCTCTGATTCCTGCTCTGAGTGGCGCTATAATGCCATCTTATGCTCAATGCTCTGCTTTCTCATTGGTTTGCTGCTGTGGTGCGTGCAACTCGCAAGAAACTCTACCTTTATTCTGGGCATTGATGAGAGACACACTGGATTTGAGGCAGAATCTCTTCGCTCGCTCAAACCCAAGCACAGAGCGAGGGTGAGATGCAGTATTGAGGAGGACAAGCTTTTACTCAACATGGACATCCTCCCGCAGATACTGGACGTCCTGCACAAGCAACACAACATTAAGATTAAAGTACCGTGAGAAACTGAACTCTACACTTATCCGTTCACCTGCTTGTGTGTAGTGGGATACTGCAATTGTGCTTTGATTTGTAACATGGACATGAGATATTAGGAAATTGTAAATCTTGCCAGTTACTTATACTTTTGCTCTGTAAGATGGCTCTTAGTCAGTGTACTGTGGTAAAAAATAAAATAAAACAACCTCTGATGAAATGAACATTAACTGGGAAGGGAAAAACTTATTTTATTTTTTGCTATTTGTCAAGACAATACTAATATAACTATAACTGAAATTAAAATTAATAAAAAAAACATATATAGCCTACATATTCATAAAAAACATAAAATAACAACAACGCAACAAAATTAATGAAATTAAAAATAATTAAACTAAAATTAAAACAGCAAATATAAAAATAAACACTATAATCATATTGTAGGGTTTATGGACTAGTTTTAGCCACGAGGCCGTGTTTCATTTCAGTTTCCCGCCGTTTAATGATGTGCTATTGTTCTCACCTGTGCCTCATTTCCTGTGAGTGTATTAAGTTGCTCAGTTGCTCTGTTTTTCTCTCAATGTTTGTAATGTTGAGATCAACCAATCTTGTCTTTTGGTAAATTCCTCTTGTGCTTTTCTCTAGATTTATTCGCTCTGTTTGATTATCTGACTTTATCTGAATTTTGTTGTCCTTATTTTTTCCCCCATGGATTTTTTTGTTTTACCCTTTTGGGAAACATAATTTACCTTTTGATGTTTCTAGACCCTCTTTGGTACATTTGGAGATTCTGTTTTAGAATTACTTTCTGGACTAATTAAATTGGACATTAAGTGTATTCCCTGACTGAGCCAATTCACAAAATTAATGGAATGCATAGCTGATATAAAAAATTGGATGACTAGTAATTTCCTACTACTAAATTCTGAAAAAACAGAAATTCTGATTATTGGACAAAAAACGTCCACACGTAATAACCTAGAACACTGTCTAACACTTGATGGCTGCTCTGTTAAGTCTTCGTCGTCAGTTAGGAACCTGTGTGTGTGTGTGTGTATGTGTGTGTGTGTGTGTTCTTTGATGCCAATCTTTCATTTGAAAGTCACGTGTCTAGTATCTGTAAAACCGCATTTTTCCATCTTAAAAAAAAGAATTTTTCCATCTTAAAAATATATCTAAATTACGTCATATGCTCTCATTGAATCTGATCTAATGATTAACTGAACGATTGATTGTGTATCGCAGCTGTTCAGATCCGACTGTGTGTTCTGTGTCGCTCTTTCGTTTTCCAGAATATCCGCATTGGTTTCTACGGCAGTGACGTTGCATTGGTAGGTATACGCCAAAAACAACAACAACATGGAGGGGTTTGCAATACAGATGTCTTACTTGTTTACTCTGTTGTAGTTAAAAAGGGGTGTTGTTACTTTAGTGAGTTCTCAGTTTGAAGATCAGAAAGAAAAAGGGAGAAAAAAGAGAACATTCTTTAAACGTCAAGTTTGTTGATTTTACATCAGCTCATTTATTCACTTGCCTCTTTTCACACAAATATATATCATATTTAATGCTTTAGAGATTAACTGTTTTTTTTTAACCTGTTAAAGAGGTAGACAAACTAAGCTAATAAAGTTTGTTCACTATAGATCTTTAATTTAAGGAAAGGGATGTTTTATAACTCATTTGATTGCATTTAATAATGCTTGATAGGGGCCTTGCAAGAGTGTTTAATTACAGAGAACTAGTTTTATTGCTCTTGTTATGTTTTCTTAGATGTTCTCTTATGTTTCTCTCAAGAGGGGTCAAGTCACCTTTATTTCTATAGCATTTTTTACAATACATATTGTTTCAAAGCAGCTTTAGAGTGATAACCTAATAATACTGAGTTAACACTGAGTTTGTTTGTGCTCTAGATCTAAGATCTTAGCAGATCTAAGAAAGTCATTGTGCAGATTAAGTGTTCAGCATTGATTCATTTCCATTGTAAAAATCTTTAGTTATTAATTTAGGGTCCGTTTACACAACAACGAGCTTGTTAAAGGGAAACCAATCATCTTTTTTTTTTTAAAACGAAAAAGCACAAGGTTTCACTATTGCCCTGGATGAAAACTTCTGGTCTCTAACTACACTAACCCTGGGAAAGACTACACCAATAGACCATCTTAGATCCCTAACCCTGGGAAAGACCCTACACTAATAGACCATCTTAGATCCATAACCCTGGGAAAGACCCTACACTAATAGACCATCTTAGATCCATAACCCTGGGAAAGAACCTACACTAATAGACCATCTTAGATCCATAACCCTGGGAAAGACCCTACACTAATAGACCATCTTAGATCCATAACCCTGGGAAAGACCCTACACTAATAGACCATCTTAGATCCATAACCCTGGGAAAGACCCTACACTAATAGACCATCTTAGATCCCTAACCCTGGGAAAGACCCTACACTAATAGACCATCTTAGATCCATAACCCTGGGAAAGACCCTACACTAATAGACCATCTTAGATCCATAACCCTGGGAAAGAACCTACACTAATAGACCATCTTAGATCCATAACACTGGGAAAGACCCTACACTAATAGACCATCTTAGATCCATAACCCTGGGAAAGACCCTACACTAATAGACCATCTTAGATCCCTAACCCTGGGAAAGACCCTACACTAATAGACCATCTTAGATCCATAACCCTGGGAAAGACCCTACACTAATAGACCATCTTAGATCCCTAACCCTGGGAAAGACCCTACACTAATAGACCATCTTAGATCCCTAACCCTGGGAAAGACCCTACACTAATAGACCATCTTAGATCCATAACCCTGGGAAAGAACCTACACTAATAGACCATCTTAGATCCATAACCCTGGGAAAGACCCTACACTAATAGACCATCTTAGATCCCTAACCCTGGGAAAGACCCTACACTAATAGACCATCTTAGATCCCTAACCCTGGGAAAGACCCTACACTAATAGACCATCTTAGATCCATAACCCTGGGAAAGAACCTACACTAATAGACCATCTTAGATCCATAACACTGGGAAAGACCCTACACTAATAGACCATCTTAGATCCATAACCCTGGGAAAGACCCTACACTAATAGACCATCTTAGATCCATAACCCTGGGAAAGACCCTACACTAATAGACCATCTTAGATCCATAACCCTGGGAAACATCCTACACTAATAGACCATCTTAGATCCATAACCCTGGGAAAGACCCTACACTAATAGACCATCTTAGATCCAAAACCCTGGGAAAGAACCTACACTAATAGACCATCTTAGATCCATAACACTGGGAAAGACCCTACACTAATAGACCATCTTAGATCCATAACCCTGGGAAAGACCCTACACTAATAGACCATCTTAGATCCCTAACCCTGGGAAAGACCCTACACTAATAGACCATCTTAGATCCATAACCCTGGGAAAGAACCTACACTAATAGACCATCTTAGATCCATAACACTGGGAAAGACCCTACACTAATAGACCATCTTAGATCCATAACCCTGGGAAAGACCCTACACTAATAGACCATCTTAGATCCATAACCCTGGGAAAGACCCTACACTAATAGACCATCTTAGATCCATAACCCTGGGAAACATCCTACACTAATAGACCATCTTAGATCCATAACCCTGGGAAAGACCCTACACTAATAGACCATCTTAGATCCATAACCCTGGGAAAGAACCTACACTAATAGACCATCTTAGATCCATAACACTGGGAAAGACCATCCACTAATAGACCATCTTAGATCCATAACCCTGGGAAAGACCCTACACTAATAGACCATCTTAGATCCAAAACCCTGGGAAAGACTCTACACTAATAGACCATCTTAGATCCATAACCCTGGGAAAGACCCTACACTAATAGACCATCTTAGATCCATAACCCTGGGAAAGACCCAACACTAATAGACCATCTTAGATCCATAACCCTGGGAAAGACCCTACACAAATAGACCATCTTAGATCCATAACCCTGGGAAAGACCCTACACTAATAGACCATCTTAGATCCATAACCCTGGGAAAGACCCTACACTAATAGACCATCTTAGATCCCTAACCCTGGGAAAGACCCTACACTAATAGACCATCTTAGATCCATAACCCTGGGAAAGACCCTACACTAATAGACCATCTTAGATCCATAACCCTGGGAAAGAACCTACACTAATAGACCATCTTAGATCCATAACACTGGGAAAGACTCTACACTAATAGACCATCTTAGATCCATAACCCTGGGAAAGACCCTACACTAATAGACCATCTTAGATCCCTAACCCTGGGAAAGACCCTACACTAATAGACCATCTTAGATCCATAACCCTGGGAAAGAACCTACACTAATAGACCATCTTAGATCCATAACCCTGGGAAAGACCCTACACTAATAGACCATCTTAGATCCCTAACCCTGGGAAAGACCCTACACTAATAGACCATCTTAGATCCCTAACCCTGGGAAAGACCCTACACTAATAGACCATCTTAGATCCATAACCCTGGGAAAGAACCTACACTAATAGACCATCTTAGATCCATAACACTGGGAAAGACCCTACACTAATAGACCATCTTAGATCCATAACCCTGGGAAAGACCCTACACTAATAGACCATCTTAGATCCATAACCCTGGGAAAGACCCTACACTAATAGACCATCTTAGATCCATAACCCTGGGAAACATCCTACACTAATAGACCATCTTAGATCCATAACCCTGGGAAAGACCCTACACTAATAGACCATCTTAGATCCAAAACCCTGGGAAAGAACCTACACTAATAGACCATCTTAGATCCATAACACTGGGAAAGACCCTACACTAATAGACCATCTTAGATCCATAACCCTGGGAAAGACCCTACACTAATAGACCATCTTAGATCCCTAACCCTGGGAAAGACCCTACACTAATAGACCATCTTAGATCCATAACCCTGGGAAAGAACCTACACTAATAGACCATCTTAGATCCATAACACTGGGAAAGACCCTACACTAATAGACCATCTTAGATCCATAACCCTGGGAAAGACCCTACACTAATAGACCATCTTAGATCCATAACCCTGGGAAAGACCCTACACTAATAGACCATCTTAGATCCATAACCCTGGGAAACATCCTACACTAATAGACCATCTTAGATCCATAACCCTGGGAAAGACCCTACACTAATAGACCATCTTAGATCCATAACCCTGGGAAAGAACCTACACTAATAGACCATCTTAGATCCATAACACTGGGAAAGACCATACACTAATAGACCATCTTAGATCCATAACCCTGGGAAAGACCCTACACTAATAGACCATCTTAGATCCAAAACCCTGGGAAAGACTCTACACTAATAGACCATCTTAGATCCATAACCCTGGGAAAGACCCTACACTAATAGACCATCTTAGATCCATAACCCTGGGAAAGACCCAACACTAATAGACCATCTTAGATCCATAACCCTGGGAAAGACCCTACACAAATAGACCATCTTAGATCCATAACCCTGGGAAAGACCCTACACCAATAGACCATCTTAGATCCCTAACCCTGGGAAAGACCCTACATTAATAGACCATCTTAGATCCATAACCCTGGGAAAGACCCTACACTAATAGACCATCTTAGATCCCTAACCCTGGGAAAGACCCTACACGAATAGACCATCTTAGATCCATAACCCTGGGAAAGACCCTACACTAATAGACCATCTTAGATCCATAACCCTGGGAAAGACCCTACACTAATAGACCATCTTAGATCCATAACCCTGGGAAAGACCCTACACTAATAGACCATCTTAGATCCATAACCCTGGGAAAGACCCAACACTAATAGACCATCTTAGATCCATAACCCTGGGAAAGACCCTACACAAATAGACCATCTTAGATCCATAACCCTGGGAAAGACCCTACACCAATAGACCATCTTAGATCCCTAACCCTGGGAAAGACCCTACACCAATAGACCATCTTAGATCCATAACCCTGGGAAAGACCCTACACCAATAGACCATCTTAGATCCCTAACCCTGGGAAAGACCCTACATTAATAGACCATCTTAGATCCATAACCCTGGGAAAGACCCTACACTAATAGACCATCAATCCCTAACCCTGGGAAAGACCCTACACCAATAGACCATCTTAGATCCCTAACCCTGGGAAAGACCCTACACTAATAGACCATCTTAGATCCATAACCCTGGGAAAGACCCTACACCAATAGACCATCTTAGATCCCTAACCCTGGGAAAGACCCTACACCAATAGACCATCCTAGATCCATAACCCTGGGAAAGACTCTACACTAATAGACCATCTTAGATCCCTAACCCTGGGAAAGACCCTGCACCAATAGACCATCTTAGATCCCTAACCCTGGGAAACATCCTACACCAATAGACCAGCTCTTTGATGCCAATCTTTCATTTGAAAGTCACGTGTCTAGTATCTGTAAAACCGCATTTTCCATCTTAAAAATATATCTAAACTACGTCATATGCTCTCAGTGACAAATGCGGAACAATTAGTTCATGCGTTCATGACATCAAGGCTAGATTATTGTAATGCTCTACTGGGTGGTTGCCCTGCACGCTTAATAAACAAACTACAGCTAGTTCAAAACGCAGCAGCTCGAGTTCTTACCAGAACCAGGAAGTATGACCATATTAGCCCGGTTCTGTCAACAAACTACAGACTATTGGCTGCCTATTAAACATTATACATTTTAAAATATTGTTGATTACTTACAAAGCACTAAATGGTTTAGCTCCGCAGTACTTGAGCGAGCTCTTAACGCATTATAGTCCTTCACGTCTATTGCGATCTCAAAATTCCGGCCAGTTGATAATACCTAGAACATCAAAATTGACTGCTGGCGGTAGATCCTTTTCCTATTTAGCACCAAAACTTTGGAATAGTCTTCCTACCATTGTCCGGGAAGCAGACACACTCTGTCAGTTCAAAGCTCGATTAAAGACACATCTCTTTGACCTAGCATACACATAATACATTATAGACTTCTATAATTCAATGTTAGGCTGCATAGATTAGGTCAGCCGGAACTGGGAACACTTCCCTTAAATCCTGATGTACTCGTTATATCATAAGAAGAATGGCATCTACGCCAATTTGAGACTCTTTGTTTATCCCTAGGTTTTCCCGCAGCCTGCCGGATCCAGGCCGTATCCAGATCTGACGAGGAGCTTCGCCTGGACCCGATGACAATGCAGTGCTGACGGGCCAACTAGCCTCTCCCTATGGAGGATCCCTTTCCCACTCGACAGATAAAGCGCTGTGAATTTCGTTTCGCGTACCGACCCCGAAGTGATAAAATAAAACAAAATTCTGTATCAAATTTATAGGCAAGACAAGTAGTTTAAAATGTTAACTACATTGGTTGCCTATAAAGTTCCGTATTAATTACAAGGTATTGCCTCTGACTTCTAAAGCCCTAAATGGTTTAGCTCCAGTCTATTTAACGGATCTTCTATCGCCCTATAATCCATCGCGCTCTTTAAGATCACTAAATTCGAGGCTTCTGGTCATTCCTAGGATATCCAGATCCACCAAATGAGGGAGAGCATTTTCACATTTAGCTCCGAAGCTCTGGAATAGCGTTCCTGATATTGTTCGTTGCTCAGACTCGCTCTCCTAGTTTAAAACTAGACTAAAGACGCATCTCTTCAGCAAGGCATTCAAATAAAATTTTTTATCTTACAGTTACTGTAAATCCGGCCTCTAGTTCATAAACGCCAGAGGAGAACTGGCCCCCGACTGAGCCTGGGTTCTCCCAAGTTTTTTTTTCTCCATTGGGTCACCTGATGGAGTTTTAGGACACCATTAGGCCACTTGATGGAGTTTTAGGACACCATTAGGTCACTTGATGGAGTTTTAGGACACCAATGGGTCACCTGATGGAGTTTTAGGACACCATTGGGTCACCTGATGGAGTTGTAGGTCACCATTAGGTCACTTGATGGAGTTTTAGGACACCATTGGGTCACCTGATGGAGTTTTAGGACACCATTGGGTCACCTGACGGAGTTTTAGGACACCATTAGGTCACCTGACGGAGTTTTAGGAGACACCATTGGGTCACCTGACGGAGTTTTAGGACACCATTGGGTCACCTGACGGAGTTTTAGGACACCATTGGGTCACCTGATGGAGTTTTAGGACACCATTGGGTCACCTGACGGAGTTTTAGGACACCATTGGGTCACCTGACGGGCCTGATGGAGTTTTAGGACACCATTGGGTCACCTGATGGAGTTTTAGGACACCATTGGGTCACTTGATGGAGTTTTAGGACACCATTGGGTCACTTGATGGAGTTTTAGGACACCATTGGGTCACTTGATGGAGTTTTATGACACCATTGGGTCACCTGATGGAGTTTTAGGACACCATTGGGTCACCTGATGGAGTTTTAGGACACCATTGGGTCACTTGATGGAGTTTTAGGACACCATTGGGTCACCTGATGGAGTTTTAGGACACCATTGGGTCACCTGATGGAGTTTTAGGACACCATTGGGTCACTTGATGGAGTTTTAGGACACCATTGGGTCACTTGATGGAGTTTTAGGACACCATTGGGTCACCTGATGGAGTTTTGGGACACCATTGGGTCACCTGATGGAGTTTTAGGACACCATTGGGTCACTTGATGGAGTTTTAGGACACCATTGGGTCACTTGGAGTTTTTCGGTTCCTTGCCACTGTTCCCTTTGGCTTGCTCAGTTGGGGATATTCAAATGAATTAACCAATCATTAATACCATTGATCAGCTCTACCAAACGTGGAGGTCGAACATTGTTATGTTGTTTTGATTGATACTGTGAAGCTGCTTTGATACAATCTGTATTGTGAAAAGCGCTATATAAATATACTTGACTTGACCATCTTAGATCCATAACCCTGCTTAATAACGACTGTAAAGTTTATGCCAGCAGATTAACATGACACAGATGTTTAAAGGGCGCTCAATTCACAATAATATAGTAGATACAGTAGGTCATATGGTTTAAAATTAAATCTTAAAAATGTGAATTACTACCAGTTCATAACTCCCCTGTCAAGTTTTTACAATATTCCTGTTAAAGATACTGTTAAATACCATTTCAAAGGATAATACCTCACTTAGTCATCTCAACATCTAGATTAATCTAGTCATTTATTTGACAGAAAACCATAATTTACATTATCCAAAGTATCTATAATTGAGTTGTCTTACAACTTATCTCAGAGTAATGCAATGCCTGATCCAGAAAGCCTTTAAAGAATTATATCCTTTTTTTATTACATTTTTTAATACTTTTCCAATGATGAAGCTACAGTTTTAAGAACACATTTTTTTTAATTCCCAGTTGCACCAAAAGCAAAGTCCAGTTAAAAAGTGTTAATGGAGTAAATGCTTCCGGAGGATTTAACATGTTGATGTCAACAATCGCTCTATTTGTGTAGATCAGATTGAACATCTTTCAGGATAGGAGGATATGCATTAATGCTTATTTACTACATTTATCTTATTCCTTTAAAAGGAAAATGTAACATTTGGTGTTTTTGTTTAAAAGATGAAACATGACTTCGCAATTAGCATTTATATTTGGGTAATTCATTTTTCAATAGGAATAGATTACTAAAAACGCTTCCAAATCCTTGCATATTTCACAAGGAACCGTCTTTACTTCATATTGGTAAACTTAAAGGAAAGTCTTAAACTTCGCTACTCTGATAAGAGGATCTTAAACCCCCTGGGCATTTAATTTTAGTACATTTAAAAAATATTTTTACTCATTTTAGTGTTTTTTATGATTGATGGTTAATACATTTTAAATTTTTTACTAGGCCATTTAGGAAGTTAATATTGTTCAATAAAAGTTTTTTGGGAAAAAAAAACAAGAATAAATGAGCAAGATATATGAAATATGTGAGATGTGTGTTTATAGCAATATATCACTATACAAAAATCCAATGTGTCGTTTAGTTCACCCAAAATTTGTGAGAAAAACTGGTTTTAGTCAGTACTACATTAAACTACTACATCATAATGTTGACTACTATATAATAATGCAATGGGGGAATATCTGTGTCCTGATAGTGATAAAGCCAAATGTCTGATGTTACCAGTAAAAAGTGACCGACGTTATTATAAATATATGTAGTCAGTAACAGAGATCAAGCATATTCATGCAGAATACTTCTGTTTTCAGCTTCAGAATCATGAATATTGTTATTCTGGTGTCTCTATTGTCCGGTGTGGTGGGTTTCAGCACCAAGCCTATTCATTTGATCATTTTGTAAGCCTGTTTGTCGATTAGCAACTCAAAACACAATCACAATGTTTTATTTAAATTATTTTCTTATTGACTTTTATTTTTTATACAGTTTTTATTGTCTATATCGGTCAGCATGCATGTTCTATATGGATGTACCACTGAGAAGCACAGAATATCATTGCAGTTGAGCAATAAAAAAATAAAAAGTTTAATAGTTCTAATACCAAATTTAGCATTTTAATTAAAAGTAAATTCTTTGTTAACCTTTTATAATGCCTTGGAGTACCGCAATAATATTGTATCGTGACCTGAGGGTATCGCTACACCCCTACTACTGCATGTCATCTACTGAATGGGCCAATCGCATCTGATGAAACCGAAAAATCTGTTTTTTTACACACTTAAGAAAAAAATAAAGTTGCTTTTGAAAGCGAAAACCTAATAGATTACAAACACCTTATTTCGAGATGATAAAATGAATGAACGCAGACAGACTCCCCATCCTCCTCCGGCTTTATTGACAGTTTAAAATTACACATCTATGTTCTAGGACTTATGTTGCAATTTCCTCCGACTTAAAAACTGAGTACAAGCACTGATATTCTTACAGTAGTCCAAGTGATATTGTACAAAAATATCTGATTTCTGTGAAAACATTCTTTTTGCAAATTGTTGCTATTTCCACATGTCTCTTTATTGTTACGGATAATTTAAAGGTAGAAAGGACTAAAATTACTCTATAACTTCCAGCATTAACAAGCATCGTTTGATGAACCTGCAAACATGACTTTAGAAAAACGTCAAACAAAATAAAAATGCAAAACAAAACAAAAAAGAGAAAAGAAAATGACTTTGATATTCAAATTAATCCAAAATACCAATATAACATTTCCATATTAGAGACACTTTGCCGTAATGGAGCTCCTGCGATCGATGAAAATGGTTTTGTCTGTCCTCTTAAGCCAGCTTACACTTTTCTCCATATAACCACAAAAAATAAAAGAAAACGGCCGAGTTGAGCCTTCACCTGACTTCCCTCTTATTTCATTAAGCGTCATCTGCGTGATCCCAGAGGCCCCGTGGCGCACCGTCCCGGCCGCGGGTGCTCAGCGCGTGGACAGGGCTCCTTTAACCAAGCGCCATGCGTTACACCTCTACCTACCTAAATAAACATCTCATTTTAAACGCAATATGATTTTTTTTTTTTACCCCTCTTCTTTATAACAAAGGAAAAACACAACTCAAAGCTGCTCACTGGCCTGGAAAGGCCTCTGTTTGCCAGGCGTTGGCCAATGAAGAGGATTTAGAGAAGAGAAACAACCATCAATCAGGAAAGGAGGGGCGTGGAGGAGGAGTTACGCCGACGCTTCGATGGTGCACTCCCGGGCCAGGTGACCGGTCTTCCCACAGTTGTAGCAGTTCACCTCCGTGGCCTTGCTGCACTGCACCGCCACGTGCCCGATCTCTCCACACCTGCAACACACACACACACACACCTGGGTCAGGCTCCTGGCAAACACACACCCTCCTGTTCAACACTCGGCTCCAGCAGCGATGAGTCACGGTCTTCGAACACTCGATTAGGTTGTGTGATTATGTTCTAATAAAATCCCATGCTCTGGGTTCTGATGCGGTGGTGACGCGGTCATGTGACCGGAGGCCGACGCTGCCAATAACGCACCTAAAAGCTGTCAACCACCTCTCAGACAGCAGAACACGCCGTCTCTACCGCCCTATAAAAGCCGTTTCATTTTTTCGTTTTAATTTTGGGGAATTATTATTATTTTTTTACCCATAACTGTTATTTTAGTCGTAAAAAGAGTGTGCTTTTAATGCTAATGATTAAAATGTACACACATTTTTTTTTTAAATATATCGATTGATTTATATGGGCGTCGGAACCATTGTATATGGGTGGGACAAGACCCACCCACTTTTTAAGACCAATGATATTGGACCCACTCTTTTACCGTCTCTAATCCAATCCGCGCATAGCCTATGTCTGTTCGCGTTTCAGAGCGCCGTCAGTCAAATCTATTCCACTTGAGGAATGCCCTAATAAATTAAACTCCATTTCCGCTGAATCGCTACATTATATTTCTCAACGAGATGCAACTTACGAAAATAACTACCCGTTTTACCCTTCCAGTCAAATATTGCGTTGCACACATCAGTACCAGCTTTAAGTTATCATAATCCACGGATAGCTGTGCTTTTAATACACAACGTGAAGCAGAGTTCAGTTTACTTGTTTAATTAAAAGGCACCAGAATACATGAAATGGCATTTACTCCAGGAACATATTTTTAGGGGAGGACCCACACACTTTTTTTGCTTCCGACGCCAATGTGTATAATATATATATATAGGTTGAAATATCGATACACTATCGTGAAAAAAAAATATCGCGATAGTTAGCTGTATCGATATATTTGCACAGCCCTAATATTTATATTAATTTAATTACTTAAATATATACACTGGTGAATATTAACCCATAAATAGCATTTATGTAATATTGATATATAGCCTATTCTGCACTCAAGCACACGCATGAAGCTTGCCACAAAGAACCAACAGAAGTAATGATTATGAATGGGTCAAAAATAGCAAGGAGACATTCAAATAGTTTATTAATAAACTAGTATTTTCTGTGTCAGTGTCGGCTCCAAGTTGAGGAGCACGTGATATTCGTGACTGAAGGACTCGCTGTAATAACGACTGTGTGTGTGTGTATGATCTCTTCAGCGATTGCTCTGTGCGGGGCAGATGTCTACTGAACACCATGAGATCGATGGATAAGGAGGGAGCTTTAGCAACACTCAGTTATCCAAAAGCCAATAATTGGAGTAAAAATATTTCCTCTTGATGCAGCATATTGGTATTCACATTATATCAGGCCTACTAACTCCCATTACACTACTGTAGGCCCAACCCCTGCTCTCCAAGCTCGATGCCTGTGCTCTCCGGGGATTTTTCTCCATATAATGGACTTCAACAGGACCCAAACGGTTCAAGGTCCAAATGACAGTTTCAGTGCAGCTTCAAAGGGCTTTAAACGACACCAGACGATGAATAAGGGTCTTATCTAGACAAACCATCGGCATTTCACAAATAAATAAAAAAGTTTCAGTTTTATAAGCACAAATGCTGGCCTTGCTCTGTTCTGTGATGCGCGTTCGTGACTCACGTAATACGCAATTACGTAGAAAAGGTCACGCGTCGGCGGAAGTACCGAGTCAGTGTTTACGAATGTGAGGAAGGAGGACCATATACACATATTCAAATGTCTTTGTGTCAGTTTATCGTTTAAATGCCCATTTCGTGTGCGTATCCTGGGTGTTTTAATATTAAAAAGGCTAAAAGAACATTTTCATCAGGACAGAAGCGTGACCTTTTCAACGTAATTACGTATTACGTGAGTCACAAACAAGAGGCGCTTTTGAGGATCCTACAGCCACATGAGGTAGCTAGCATCTGCCTTATGTGGTAAATAAAGTTATGCTAGCTCATTTAGCATCTAACTTATCAGCATTGCACCTAGATGTATACATGTGTATGTGATATTTGCAATTTAAACATTTAATAAATATATTTCCCCATAATATCATCATCAAAACGTACTTCACTTTGTTTAGTCCACAGGCTCAAATGTGATTGAGGAATGGCATGGATATTCAAGTGTATTTGAATGGCATCTGTTTGGTTTAGCCAAGATTATGCTAAAATACACTTTCCTCAACTATATTTAAGTTCCCTATGAAGAGCCAACCCTCAACTTTGAAAATTCCCACTTTATTCCCATGGAAAGTTTCCATCTTTGAAAATTCCCAGAATTTTGCAACCCTATACATGACACACTTTTCCATTGCTGTCGTGCAAATGTACACCGTCAGTTTATCAACGGTTCCTTTGAGACGGGACGTCTGTTGGTGACAGCATATGGGCGAGTGAATAATTCTTATATTTGGGTGAATCTTTCTTTAAAGCACCAAGCTCTGAAAAAGAGGACTCACCGGTAACACTTGACCTTGTCACACAGTTTCTGGATGTGTCCGAAGCCCCCGCAGGAGTAGCACTTCTGCTCGTTGGCGTGGTCACAGTCGCGAGCCACGTGACCGGCTTTACCACAGTTATAGCAACACTGCTCCCTCTCCTTTTTGGGCTCTTTACAGTCTCTGGAAATATGGCCACTCCTGTGGCAGTTGTAGCATGCTGGGTTTAAACAACAGAAAAACATTTAATCAACCATGCAGAACAGGGCTGGACAATAAGGCCAGCGCTAAAGACACAGCCCGTCGAAACTGGATCATTTGGGCCTTTTTATGCCTTGCCCATTTAAGTATTCAAGTGCATGTAGATGTGAAAGTACCAGCAACACACATCTAAAGTGTGCACGCAGAAAAACACACAAAATTGTCAAATTTTGAGTATCATCATAAACATAGTCGGTTATGTCTGAAGTGATCAAACATGTGAGATAAGACGCGTAACAGTATATTGGACCCGTGCAGCTCTCAGTGCCGGCAGGCTAATGCTAATCAAACACAAGACCAAATTACTCAATGCTCTTGACTGAATAACTTTAATGAGGGTTAATCTACATGTTTACAGTGAAGACTATAAAGTGATATTTTACAGTTGATTGATAGTTCTGTTCCTGAACATCTAGTCAAGACCTACATGAAAAAACTGTTTATTTCATTTTTATGTTTGTTCTTTTGTATTTATTTGTACTTTTGCTCATAAATTGATTATTAGTTCATATTACACGGCTCTGTGGAATACTTGATTCTGATTGGTCCATCACACCATACAGCGCTGTATTATTCCCAGATAACAGAAACACAGGCTCATCCGGGTCACTGAAGCCGGCAGCGCTAATAAAATATCAAAACTCAGGAAAATCAATCTTTTGTGTAGTTATTTAATTATGTCATCCAGTATCGTGGACTCACTTTCTCATTTCATACAAACGCAGCCGCTGCCTTTATGTGACTATTGTTTTACACACTGTAAAGGATTAGAAGATACAAACAGGTATGATTTTAAAACAGCTTAATCTGAAGTCAATATCTCTTATATGCCATAATGATGTATGTGTTGAAATGCTGTGTATTAAGTGGTATGAATGTACTGTATCCATTAAATGTCTAGTTTGAACTCGCCGCTGAAACTGCTCTCTCCACGGAAGCTTTGGGTTTAAAGACCTACATTTGTGTGTCTAATTATTCACTTATGTGGCAAGTAGCCGTGTAATAAACGGATGATGTACATCCAGCCGGTTGTGATCTCAGAATAAACCCCTCAGGCTGATGAAGACCTGACCCTGATCACCCTGGCAGGGGTCATTCTGAGATATCAACCGGCTGGATGTACATCATCCCTTGTTTTATTACACTTAAAATGTATACGAGTTACACTAGTAGTTTTTGGTGTCGTAACCTTATTAATAAGGTTACATGGATCCAAAACAACTAAAACAATAATCAAGCCTATTTTACTTCATGTATTTATTACTTTTTTTTTGAGGTGGGGTCGACCGGGCCAGTAGACAAAATCCTTGGTGTTAAAGATCTTCAAGTTCTACCAAATGGAAGTGTGGTGAGGCGCATCTTACCATCCTCGGTCTGCTCACAGTCTCTGGCGATGTGACCCTGCTCTCCACACCGGTAACAGAACAGGTCTACTGATACACACACACACACAGAGATGATGAGTCAGCTCCTGGACAGATGCGGTGTGTTTAAATAAAGCCCTGAGGTCCTCCTACCCTTTCCTCGGCCCCGACCCCTGCCACGGCCCCGGCCCGCGTTCGGACAGTTCTTGATCCAGTGTCCGGAGCGGCCGCATCCAAAGCACTCGCTGGTACTCATGTCCATTCTCTGCGGAGATTAAAACCTCGTTACGGTTCAACACTTCACGTGGGAACCTCATGCTGCAAAGACTAACATAATGTGAAACAAGTCCTAAACAGTTTACGTTTTTAGTCACTACTTTTTATTTTTTTGTTAGAGACATTTTACTAATTAAACAAGTGTTTCTATATTCATACACTTTGTAATCAAAGTTCATTCCTTTCTTCTCAAAATCCCATTTTTAGTCACAAATCATGATATACACCATATTTCCAGGACAGTCGATCCAATCTAACTTGTTTATTTGTAGTGTGAGCACAAGTGTTACACCCAACTTTAATAACTTGATTATGTCAATGATCCACACTGATAGTGAACGGGAAGGCTGAAGGCACATGGCACGTGTCCTAGCCTCACTGCTACTGCTAAAGACAGATCTAACAGGGCTGACACTGAAAACAATGATCCATACTCATAAACGTATTTAACAGAGGCGTTATGAAGGCCGAAACATCCGCATAATGGTTTAATATCGGCAACTACTAACGTTAGGCCTAATCATGAAATCATAATCAGCCCGAGGAAACGCAGCACAACAGTAACGTGAACTGCTCTCGGCTATACTACAACATATTCATACTGCATATAAATGAATGTATGTATGAATGTATGTACATTTACAGATGTAACTTACAGCTGCTAAATGACACACGATTGAAGGAAAGTCACATGTTCACCGTCCACAACCTTACCACCTCAACACTGGGCCACATCATGCAGATTCAACACAAAAACTTCACAAATACACTCAATTCTATCACTAATCTGCAGTGATGTGAATGTTTATGAACTGCTGTGTGTTTTATTTCTGGAATTACACACGTGCACGTGCACTTCTACGAGTATTTCCCGCGCAGGCACGCGCTGCTGCAGGCCTCGGCTAGCTCAACGCGCGTGATTAAACACACTCACTCGCTACACACAATGCGGTCAACATATTCAAAGCCAGCATTAAAGACGTAACTGATCATTAAGTTAATATGAACAAAACCAGTTGGAATTGAGAGTTTGTCGCTGATAATGTGTACTCACCTAAAACAGAACACTAGCCTGTTAGCTGTGACTCACTGCTGTTTACTCCTCCCTTCAGCACTGCGCATGAATCCGCTGAGCGACAGATACAGTAGCCAATAAGAGATCCCGATTTAGCGCGGGGGCAACCAATGAGAATCGAGTGCCTGGAGACACCCCTCCATTCTGTCCAATCACTGGTCTAAAAGAAACACTTGTCCTGCCCACACAAACAACACGGTTGGAAATATTCAGAAATGGAATATTATAGTTGTGCTGGTTTATCAGCTGTAGCCTATTATAAAAACAGAGAACTACTGGAATATATAACAAGTGTCATTTCCAAACATGTTATTCCAAGTCTGTGGTTACGTTTATGCAGATCCTACAACATCTCAGAGTTTAGTTATGAGGGAGAACTAACTGACAGTGAGTTATTAATAATCATTTGAAAAAGCAGTTCAGAACAATAAATCGTGCAATAATCTGCAGTCGCGAATTTCTGCTTTCATGAGTCCAAAAAAACAAGCATCAGTGACCACAGATTGACGGAATCATATCCTATCTCGCATTGTTGCTTAAATATATTTCATATTTCTGTTCCCCGATAAAGCAACCCGTAGCCGCTGGTGCATCATCCGTTTTTTAAATCTAGTCGCCAAATCGGATTAAAAAAATATATATTAGGAGTAGTATGCGGACCACTTCTTTCGGTGTCAGCATATACTCTTACTATTTCTGTCATATTTACATGCCACAATGCAACCATATATAGCAACGATAAAATGTGTCTTTTAAAACCGCATCCACCATGTCCACATTTAATTGAGGTCATGGACATCTTGTAACATCTAAGAATGCTCGCCATTTAATGCCACTCAACCCTAACTATTCATTATATTCATTAGTATTCTGATTTTTACATCATATAAAGCAATAGCTATTCCGATTTTTACATCATATAAGCAGACATGGCTAATTTTTTTTTTTAATATTCATAAAGTAATGACCGTTATATGACTCAACGTAAAGTAATTGATCATTCATGGCTCATAGATGTGATTGTTTAATATTCATTTCAGTACACGAAGTAGCCAACATACGTGTGGTATCTGGGATATGATTCAAATATCAGTTATATTACGTGTCTGTGTGTGTGTGTGTGTTTGTGTGCTTATGTTTATTACATTGTGTGAGGACCAAATGTCCCCACAAAGGTGGCAATATCTGAAAACAGCTTATAAATCCTAATGAGTGATGTTTTTTGGAAATGTAAAAATGCAGAAGTTGTGTGTGATGGGCAGGTTTAGGGGTAGGGTTAGTGTAAGGGGATAGAATACAGTTTGTACAGTATAAAAATCATTACGTCTATGGAGAGTCCCCACAAAGATAGTGAACCAGACATATGTGTGTACGTGTGTGTGTGTGTGTGTGTGCGTGTGTGTGTGTGCGCGCGTGTGTGTGTGTGAGAGAGAGAGAGAGGTTCCGCTCGTCTTGTGTCGGTGACGTCATTGTCGTTTCTTCAGGTTATGGCGGAGCTCAACTCTTCAAACTTTTTCTGGTGAGTGTTTATCGCTCCTAAAATGCATTATGAGTTTTGTAATGACCGTGTCACATCTCATATACGCTTTTCGTCTAGTTATTATAAAAATATAACTGGCTTGTGAAATGTTTGTTGAGTTTGCTGTTTGATTTAATAGGTTTATGTAGAAAAAGAAATAGGGCCGCAGATGTAAACAGATCTGCTCAACAACATTCACACCAGTGTGTGTAACCGCAATGCCTTTTAACATGCAGTGATTGCCCTGCGAATAAAGATCATTATAGCTTAACATGTTTTCCATGAAGTTTACACCCCTTTTCCGATTATCTTAGCGACTGGACTGTTATGATCTCTTCTGCTCATAAACACTGAATATGCGTTATTAAAAGAGCGTAACTTACGTGACAAATAGCGTTTGTTGGGGATCTTTATGAAATGTACAAACTCTGATAAAAACACTATTGATTTTTTGCAGTTAACGTGTTCGGCCTAAACTTACAAGATTGTGCTATTTTGACAGCTTTTTAGGTTTACTTAAGGTTTTCCTGGAAAATATATTTTAAAGTTACAGAATCTGGACTGTCTGTATGTTTGTTTGTTTCATTATTATGACATGATTTATACATTTCCAGTTATGTACAGTTGTGTAAAGCCCAACAACATTTAGGCTAAAGGCAGGGTAGGTGATTTTTTTCCAGAAACATTTATTTTAATGCTGGCAAATAGTCTCTTCACATCTTGAAAGCAATCACTGAGTTAAGTGGTATAAAAGTTTTATATGTGTTAGGACCATATAATGTTCGTCCAATCACTGCATTCGGTCGTACCTGCCTGTCAGCATATGTATTTCATCACACGCCATCCGTGCGCTTCATGCTCTGCAGAGTTGTTGACAGTCAGTCACAGAGCAGCGCAAACGAAACAGCCTTTTACAGTTCCTCCTGACGCAAAACAACCTGCTTATTCTGCGTTCACGCCATAACTACTGTCATGTGGAAGATATGGAAACCCGTGACATTATACTCTGAGCTGTTCATGACACGAATGCGTTTCTATGTCAACACTATCAATGATGAAATGAATCTGCAGCAGTCAGGTGATACGGTCCAGCACTCTAAGTTGTTTGTTCATTATTACTGTAATGTTGTGTGCTTTGAGACACGAGGTAGTTTAACGCCGGCTCGTCTCGTGATGTTTTCCCGGACCTGCTCATACCTGTCAAGTTTTGGATTTGAAAATAAGGGAAATATTCCTGCGCCCACCACGAGCAGTCCCACCACCCCATTAATTTTACCACATGTAAAGGGTCACACAATCAAAAAATACAAATTAATGATCTTAATTAAATTGATGTAAACTTTTCAGCCAAAGCAAAGGAATAGTTCACAGATAAATGAAAATGTTCCCATAGGCTATCCCTTACATTTTAAGACAGTGTTATAGCCTAAATGAAAACACAAAAGGGTAGGCCTATATATGAAGAGCATTTATTTAAAGTCTTATTTGCATATTTTCTGTTCATTTAACATTGCTTGTCTTTATTTAGCTACATTTTATTTTCGTTCCACACATTCTTTTCATTTTATATTGCTTTTCTTTTTGCAGTTTTTCTTTTCATTTCACATAACTTTTCTTGACTCTTTTAGTGAGTTATTGTACAAATTTATTGCAGACTTTGCATTATTTAAGACTGTTTTGGAAGGTATGTAGGCTGGGCCAGAGTGGTTAATTTTACATGAGAGTAGAGCGCAAACAGTTCTGTTGTCTAACGTCATCCTATTCTCTGTAACAATCTTTCGTACCATGGTAAACACCCTTTCTGATGTTTTTGTGCCTCTAGCCCGCGCTTGTGGTTGGGGGATTTCTCGTGCTGACATACATCATTCCTTCCCCCGTGTCAGTGAGATGCTAAAGTCGCAGTTACAAAACTTACAAAACGCGTGACTGTCCCCCACCCTGCTCCTCTTCAGAAAAGTAAATTCGCTGCCATTGATCGCGGTATTCGCGATCGGAGTGCCTTCCTATCGTATCTATCGTAGCGTCCATCATCCGTCTGTCCCCCCCCCCCCCTCGTTGTCTCTCATCATCTGACCTCACACGCTAACCTCGCGACAACTGCCACCTACAGTCTGTAGTAGGGTACTGCAGGTGGCAGTTATTGCGAGGCTAGTGACAGAGCTCAGATTGGGAATGTTTTTTCTATTCCGCCCGTGGTATTATTATTTTTTAATAACGCAGGTTAAAATACGGGAGATTCACGGGAAAATACTAATACGGGAGGACGGCGGGAAAGAAGGGTAAAATACGTGACTTTCCCGGCCAAAACGGGATACTTGACAGGTATGCCTGCTGTGTGTTCATGTGTTTGGAGGAGGCTTTGGAGACGCTCTGAAGGGAGGCTGGGATCTCATGCTTTCAAAGCTTAGCTCGCTATTGCTAGCCTCTCAGAAAATCGCCTACTCTACCTTTAAACTGTAGGCCTAATTACAATGTTTTAGTTTTTTAACTGGGTGATCAGCCCCGCCAAAAACGAACAAATGAATAAATATTGTTTTCATTGTTTTTGACCATGTAACCATGTATTCTGACAGTTTTGTAAAAAACAAAATTAGATAACAGTGAAATTTCACAATTGTCATTTTTAATTTCTATACCACAGCTAAAACTACTATCTTAACTAATATACAAATAAGTCAACCAAATATCCCAGGCTAAATATTCTAATTTTGACCACAACAAAAATATCTGGTGAAAGAAATCCATAATTGAAGAAGAAAGCCAAAATATTAAATGTCATGGATGTACATTTTCTGAGTAATCCACTATTTCCTATTGGGTAATCAAAATGACTATTTTGGAGCCAAATTACAGGGGGGTAAAATTACTTTTAAAAGATGGCAGCATCATTATTTCATTTTTACACAGAGATTGATAGATGTAGGCTATAGTAAAATCTGTTTACTTCTTTGTTGTGACAGTTTAAAAATGGGGGAAAAGCACTTCACTAGTTTTTTGCCCCAAGTTTATAATTTTGATGATTATGGCTTACGGCTTATGACAACCCCAAATTCAAAATCTCAGAAAATTTGAATATTACATGAAATCAATAAAAAAAAAAGGATATTAAATACAGAAACGTCGCCCCTCTGAAAAGTATAATCATGCATATATGAATATTTATATATACTAAATATACTGTATTAGTTTCACCTTTTAATTTGAATTACTGAAATACATGAACTTTTGCACGATAATCAAATTTTTTGAGTTTCACCTGTATGGTTCAATCACATAGAAATGGGGATCCCAATGCAACTCCATGTTCAAACTGTTGACGATTACCCATTTTCAATGGTCAAAAACCAAATGTAGCTATCTTTTCAAACAGTAATGAAATTATATTCTGCACTAAACTTATTTTTTGCCTCTAACTCAATCACAGGTGACTGAAATTGTACAATTTACTAGCCATTTGCTAATTAAAGACTTTTTTTAGTCGCTTAGCATGAAATTAGGGATTTACTCGCATTGCCTTAACCGTACTTAACCCAGCAAGTTGACCTCTGCTTTTATTCATGGCCCAATTCTTTAAAGCTGCCTAATGAACTGAGAGTGAAAGATTTCTTGTTTTTTTTTCTATCTTGTGTGATTATTGCAGCATTTTACACAGTTTGTAACTGCCATCAAAGTTCAGTAATAGTGATAGTTTATTGGTATTTGGTACCTCTCGCTGTGCTGAAGAGTTGCTTAGTGTACTAATAACCTGCTTTCATTGACCAGCTCTCCACGTCACACTCTTGTGTCTGCTGTTTCCCCAGACGGAAGTGTGAGAGGGCATCGTTATGGAGCAGCTTCAGGGAGCGTGGAGGAGCGTCACCAACGGCCTGGGAACCAAGGAGTGTGTGTTTGAGAGCTCCTGTATGATCCAGTCTCCTCAGCTCCAGTCCTCAGACGAGCCCAGATCCAGCCGCACCATCCGAGTGTTCCTGCCCAACCAGCAGAGGACCGTGGTGAGAGCCTCACACTCTCACACTCTTACACTCTCACACTCTTACACTCTTACACTCTCACACTCTTACACTCTTACACACTCTCACACTCTCATACTCTCACACTCTTACACTCTTACACGCTTACACTCTTACACTCTCACAGACTCACACTCTCACCCTCTTACACTCTCACCCTCTTACACTCTCACCCTCTTACACTCTCACACTCTCACACTCTCACCCTCTGACACTCTCACCCTCTCACACTCTCACCCTCTCACACTCTCACCCTCTCACACTCTCACACTCTTACACTCTTACACTCTTACACTCTTACACTCTCACACTCTTACACTCACCCTCTTACACTCTCACCCTCTTACACTCACACTTTCATACTCTTACACTCACCCTCTTACACTCTCACCCTCTCACACTCTCACACTCTCACACTCTTACACTATTACACTCTCACACTCTTACACTCTTACACTCTTACACTCACCCTCTTACACTCTCACACTCTTACACTCTTACACTCTCACACTCTTACACTCACCCTCTTACACTCTCACACTCTTACACTCACCCTCTTACACTCTCACCCTCTTACACTCTCACACTCTCACACTCTTACACTTACACTCTCACACTCTCACACTCTTACACTCTCACTCTCTCACACTCAATCACACTCACTCTTACTCTCTCACACTCTCACACTCTTACACTCCCACTCTCCCACTCTTACACTCACTCTCTTACACTCACTCTCACACTCTCACTCTCTCACACTCAATCACACTCAATCACACTCAATCACACTCTTACACTCTTACACTCTTACACTCTTACACTCACTCTCACACTCAATCACACTCTTACACTCACACTCTCACACTCTTACACTCTCACACTCTCACACTCAATCACACTCTTACACTCTCACCCTCTTACACTCTCACACTCTCACACTCTTACTCTTACACTCTCACACTCACTCTCTTACACTCTTACAGTCTCACACTCTTACTCTCAATCACACTCACTCTTACACTCTTACACTCTCACACTCTTATACTATTACACTCTCACACTCTTACACTATTACACTCTCACACTCTTACACTCTCACACTCTTACACTCTTACACTCTCACACTCAATCACACTCTTACACTCTCACCCTCTTACACTCTCACACTCTCACACTCTTACACTCTCACACTCTTACAGTCTCACACTCTTACTCTCAATCACACTCACTCTTACACTCTTACACTCTCACACTCTTATACTCTTATACTATTACACTCTCACACTCTTACACTATTACACTCTCACACTCTCACACTCTCACACTCTCACACTCAATCACACTCTTACACTCTCACCCTCTTACACTCTTACACTCTCACACTCTCACACTCTTACTATTACACTCTCACACTCACTCTCTTACACTCTCACACTCTTACAGTCTCACACTCTTACTCTCAATCTCTCACACTCTTACACTATTACACTCTCACACTCTTACACTCTTACACTCTCACACTCTCACACTCTTACACTCTCACACTCTTACACTCACCCTCTTACACTCACCCTCTTACACTCTCACACTCTTACACTCACACTCTTACACTCTCACACTCAATCACACTCTTACACTCTCACACTCACCCTCTTACACTCTCACCCTCTTACACTCTCACCCTCTCACACTCTCACACTCTTACACTCACACTCTTACACTCACACTCTTACACTCTCACACTCTTACACTCTCACACTCAATCACACTCTTACACTCTCACACTCACTCTCTTACACTCTCACACTCTTACAGTCTCACACTCTTACTCTCAATCACACTCACTCTTACACTCTCATACTCTTACTCTCAATCACACTCACTCTTACACTCTCACACTCACTCTTACACTATCACACTCTCATGCTCACTCTTACACTCTCACACTCTTACACTCTCACTCTCTCACACTCAATCAGACTCACTCTTACACTCTCACACTCTCACTCTTACACTCTCAAACTCTCACACTCACACTCTTACACTCACTCTCTTACACACTCACTCTTACACTCTTACACTCACTCTCACTCTCACACTCTCTCACACTCTCTCACACTCAATCACACTCTTACACTATCACACTCTTACACTTTTACACTCACACTCTCACTCCCTCACACTCAATCACACTCTTACACTCTCACACTCTTACACTCTCTCTCACACTCACACTCTTACACTCTCACACTCAATCACACTCTTACACTCACTCTCACACTCTTACACTCTCACTCTCTCACACTCAATCACACTCACTCTTACTCTCTCACACTCTCACACTCTCACACTCTTACACTCTCACACTCTTACACTCCCACTCTCACACTCTTACACTCACTCTCTTACACTCACTCTCTCACACTCTCTCCTACTCTCTCACACTCAATCACACTCTTACACTCTCTCACACTCAATCACACTCAATCACACTCTCACACTCTCACCCTCTCTCACACTTAATCACACTCTTACACTCTCATACTCAATCACACTCTTACACTCTTACACTCTCACACTCTCACACTCTCACACTCTCTCACACTCTTACACTCTCACTCTCTCACACTCAATCACACTCTTACACTCTCACACTCTTACACTCTCACACTCAATCACACTCTTACACTCTCACACTCTCACTCTCTTACACTGTGAGCGGCTCATGAGGAGTTTCTGGTGTTTCTCCTCATTTCTGCTTCCAGCTCGTATTGTGGCATTTCTTTGAGGTCTATAATCCAGTATTCCTGTAATACTTTCGTCTTTTATGAGTTTTATGAAGAACACTGTCTCGTCTTCTGTCCAATCACACCGCATCATCTACGTCGTCAGGTGACTGTAAATGCGTAAATGTTTCCATTGCAGTTTTGCGAAATGTTCCTTTTCCGTATTGCCTGAAAGAAAATCTCATGTGAGCGTAAAAACTTTTTTGCGATTAAATCTGAGTTTTTGCGAAAAGTACATGTATCCATTGGGCGTATTTTCAATTCTCAATTCTCAATTTCAATTTGTGCAATTTGAAGGGGAATGGACACGTGGTTAAAAAATTTCAACTCAGCGGTGGGAAAAGGCATTTCAGTCATATTCCACAAATATTACATAAACACTGGACCTCAGCCGGGGACAGTGCTGGTGCTAAACATTCAGTAGTGCGGATCAAACACTGGCAGGAGAGTATGGTCTAAACTGTTGTGTGATTATTGATATTACAGTATTCTAAGTAATAAAGTTGCAAGACATTGAAAAAATTTCCTCAACAGTAATCTGCCTCAAAACTTAAATATTTTTGTTGCCATGAATTTTGAAGACTATCAAATCCAGTGGCCAACTCCTCCTTGTCTTACATAAAATGTCAATATAATTAGGGATGCACGATGATATCGGCAAAACATCGGTATCGGCCGATAAAAGCTTAAAATGACCATCATCGGTATCGGCAGATATGAATATTTCTCCCGATGAGCCTTGCCGATAGGGTGGCGTGTTTCCAATGCGCACGTGACGACCGTGAACTTAGCATGAGCACCAGCAACTTAAACTTCCAACAAGTGGAGGCATCAGTTTGGCTTGAAATGTACTGGGACAAAGACGCATTTGGAAATGCATTTTCAGAAATGCTGGGTAAGCCACAATGACGCATTATTATTTTTTTCTCTTTCTGCTGTTGGTCGATCAATCGATCGGTCATGTTTTTAAAGACGATGTGCTCTCCAAGCTAGTATGCTCTCCACAGAACATAAAATATTCATTTTATTTTTCGTGTTCGCATTTATGAGGAACAAACAATGTTGACTTGAGCGCTCTGAAAGCGGCACTAAAAGACTGCTTTAAAACTTTCACAGAGACCTCAAACAGAAAGCACAAAACCTTTCTGTAAAGTGAATTTCGTTTTGTATTAATGTATACTTAATCTTAAAATTAAGATTGTATCTTAATTTTAATCAATGTTTCATCAACCATTTGCCTGGATTTAATAAATAAAGCAGATAATAGATCACGACACGGAGGCGCCGGCGAATGAACTGGAGCTCGCCCTCATAAATGAAACGAAACTCAGCATAACCTACTTCCTTACAGACCTGAGAAATATATATATTATCTACAGAACGCTTGAAATCATATTTTTAAACAGAACAATTCAAAACGAAACAAAACTATGTAATCCGTATCAAATGTGCATTTCTCTCTGGCGCGTTCACTAGCCTACTGCAAAGATCGCGAGTCAGCATTGTCAAACTTCATATTTGCAGCCGACACAGAAAACACTTGTTTATTAATAAACAATTAATATCTCCTTGCTATATTTCACTTATTCATAATCATTACTTTTGCCGGTTCTTTGTGACAGCTTTTAGATACTTTATTATTGGCAGCCCCACCCTTACATGTTACATGAACGCGTCGAAAACTGGAGCATTTGGTAGACCTGTTCAGTAGGAGAAGATGTACTGTACATTTTTCTATTTGAGAATTTATTTTTATTTATTTTACTCCTAAGGACTGAAGTTTGAAAACTTAAAAATAAAATGTGGCACTGGCATATCATTTATTCTCCAAGTTAAATAATTTACCTATTTTTCAGGGGTGAATGTCTGTCTACATTTGTAAAATTATACATATGGTAGAATCAAATGTTGTTTTGTTTGTCTTGTGTATTGCCTTATCTACAACACATGAGTGTAATACGGTAAAGGTAGTACTATTTTGCAAGTTCTCCCACTTAGAAATCATGGAGGGGTCTGAAATTGTCATCGTAGGTGCATGTCCACTGTGAGAGACATAATCTAAAAAAAAAAAAATCCAGAAATCACAATGTATGATTTTTTAACTATTTATTTGTAAGATACAGCTGCAAATAAGTATTTGAACACCTGTCTATCGGCTAGAATTCTGACCCTCAAAGACCTGTTAGTCTGGCTTTAAAATGTCCACCTCCACTCCATTTATTATCCTAAATTAGATGCTCCTGTTTGAGGTCGTTCGCTGCATAAAGACCCCTGTCCACCCCATACAATCAGTAAGAATCCAACTACTAACATGGCCAAGACCAAAGAGCTGTCCAAAGACACTAGAGACAAAATTGTACACCTCCACAAGGCTGGAAAGGGTTATGGGGAAATTGCCAAGCAGCTTGGTGAAAAAAGGTCCACTGTTGGAGCAATCATTAGAAAATGGAAGAAGCTAAACATGACTGTCAGTCTCCCTCGGACTGGGGCTCCATGCAAGATTTCACCTCGTGGGGTCTCAATGATCCTAAGAAAGACCCAGAACTACACGGGAGGAGCTGGTCAATGACCTGAAAAGAGCTGGGACCACCGTTTCCAAGGTTACTGTTGGTAATACACTAAGACGTCATGGTTTGAAATCATGCATGGCACGGAAGGTTCCCCTGCTTAAACCAGCACATGTCAAGGCCCGTCTTAAGTTTGCCAATGATCATTTGGATGATCCAGAGGAGTCATGGGAGAAAGTCATGTGGTCAGATGAGACCAAAATAGAACTTTTTTGTCATAATTCCACTAACCGTGTTTGGAGGAAGAAGAATGATGAGTACCATCCCAAGAACACCATCCCTACTGTGAAGCATGGGGGTGGTAGCATCATGCTTTGGGGGTGTTTTTCTGCACATGGGACAGGGCGACTGCACTGTATTAAGGAGAGGATGACCGGGGCCATGTATTGCGAGATTTTGGGGAACAACCTCCTTCCCTCAGTTAGAGCATTGAAGATGGGTCGAGGCTGGGTCTTCCAACATGACAATGACCCGAAGCACACAGCCAGGATAACCAAGGAGTGGCTCTGTTAGAAGCATATCAAGGTTCTGGCGTGGCCTAGCCAGTCTCCAGACCTAAACCCAATAGAGAATCTTTGGAGGGAGCTCAAACTCCGTGTTTCTCAGCGACAGCCCAGAAACCTGACTGATCTAGAGAAGATCTGTGTGGAGGAGTGGGCCAAAATCCCTCCTGCAGTCTGTGCAAACCTGGTGAAAAACTACAGGAAACGTTTGACCTCTGTAATTGCAAACAAAGGCTACTGTACCAAATATTAACATTGATTTTCTCAGGTGTTCAAATACTTATTTACTTATATACTTTTTTGTTTTTTTTTAGATTATGTCTCTCACAGTGGACATGCACCTACAATGACAATTTCAGACCCCTCCATGATTTCTAAGTGGGAGAACTTGCAAAATAGCAGGGTGTTCAAATACTTATTTTCTTCACTGTATATCAGGGGAAAAATGTCTATATATATATATCGGTATCGGTATCGGCATCGGCCAAAATTAGTTAGAAAATATCGGCATATCGAATATCAGCCAAAATCCAATATCGTGCATCCCTAAATATAATTGGGCAAAGGCATGTAAGGTATGTGTGTGTGTGTGTGTGCAGGTGTGTGTGCGGGCCGGCGTGACGCTGCACAGCTGCCTGATTAAGGCGCTGAAGGTCCGAGGGCTCCAGCCGGAGTGCTGCGCTGTCTTCAGTCTCCATCCCGGACACAGGAGGTCAGTCCAGTTCAGCTTGTCTTTATTTGATAGGGACAAAGCATGTTAATGAACATTTGTACAAAATACACAATGTAAACAAGGCGGATTATAGCAACATTGCTCATTTACGCCCGTAGTCCAGGTACACACAAGAACAAATACTCAACTATACACACAACACTACTAAAAAAAACAATACCCAAAACACATTACTATAATTACTAAGAAAAATGTTTACACGCCTGATTTGTCGTAAGCCACTTCTTAGATGTTCTTTAAAAGTGTGATAAGCAGAACATTGTCTTATTGACTGTGGTAAACTATTAAAATTTTTGTTCCCTATCACAGATAATACTTTCTGACCTAAATATGTTTTCCTATATGGTACTTCACCATATCCTCTACTGACAGACCTGGTACCAATACCACAATCTGTCCTCTATGAGTTCTTTCAATGGAGGGGCGAGCCCATGCCTAGCTATCTTTTAATTTAGGATTCTGTGTTTTTTTATTTTATAATCCTTCCCTCACGTTCTGTAACAAATCCCTCTTTTGCGGGTCAAAATGACCCAAAGCCCTAAAATTATACCTTTTTTTTTCTTTTTCTTTTTTTGTCCAGAAAGCTTATTTTTATTTCATTTTGATCATATTTTTTTTCTATATTTGAATGCAATTTGTTTTGTTATTTTTTATTTTATTTACCTTCAATCACTAGATTTGATCAATAAATAAATAAACAAATAGTAATTTAAGCACATACCTCACATTCTTTCAACATAAATTCAAAATAACTAAAAATTTCAAGCATAAATCTTTTGATTCAGCTCAAAATATCTTAGATTGGGTGTGTTTGCGACCTCTTGTGGGAAAATATAATAGTAAAACATGATATTTCATGACTCTAGCCACTAGATGGCCTTATTGCTCTATATAGAGCAGATGAGCTGTTCCATGCGTCCTCATTTTTTGTTAAAGGTTTAGCTTTTTTTGTTTGAATTTTGGAGCATTTTTAGGTTTTTCTATGTGTAATGAATCATTCCTCGCTTTCCATTCATTCCTATGGGGGTCAAATTGAGCCGAAGGATTTGTTACTTTTTTAAAATTAAACCACAAAACTCATCAAATCCATTCAGTTTGTTTTGTGTATTCGTGGTTCAAGTGCGACAGAAGTCATGGGGTCTTGGACCCCTCCGATGAAAACTCACATTTTTTTTATTTTCAAAAATATTTTTTGGGTCAAAATGACCCGAGTGAAGGATGAGGAATACAAACTTTAACAGTTTAATCAAGCTTTTAAAATGTAATCAAATGAAAACAAAACATTGCATTTTTATTTTTTGTCAAATAAGATGCTGCACAATAGAACTGTATAAATTTAAAACATGGATGAAAAAATATCTTGGTTGTATGATATTTCTTAGAAATAATACAATTATTAATATAGCTGCAAGCAGCATCGGGGCCAAGCCCAAGAAGGACCAACGAGACGTGCCTGTGAGCTTCAGAAAAACTGCTACAATGAGTATTTAAAGACATTTTAAATTATTTTAATCAAAATGGCAGAGATATCACAAATACCGTATTATTAACGTATCAAATTATAATAGTGTGGTCAGTGTGAGTTGTCAATATGCCAGCCTCAAAATCAGCTTGGCCTCATGCCTACACCAGCTCGGTCTATTGAAGAGCTTTTGATAACCTTTTCCTGGCATGATCTGAAATGATCTGGGCGCATTTTGGTGTAAACCAGACCAACGGTCTAGGAGTTCGACAAGTATGTTTTCAAATCAAATCAAAATGGCGGACAGCAAATTCAAGCAAATATGGCCTGATTGGTATCATTGCTGTCGGTATTACTCAAGGAATCCATCACGATCAGTCTCATTAAAATAGGCAACATTAATCAAACATTATTAGCATTGTTTTAAATGTATAAAATTTGGTCAGAAGGTGGCACTGTTCCAGATAGTCCTGATGACACACACAGAGTTTCGCAATGATACGCTAAGGCATTCGTAAAGTAAAGAATCTTACAGCTAAACACTGTACTGTAGTTAGTGCTAGCTTCACGTTTGGTTTAATTATAGTGACGCAATCCCACCACTTTTTTATGTGTCCTCAAAGTGCGCTCATACATGTGTGTCAAATATCTAATTTCGGCCAATATTTATCATATCAGTCATTTTAGAGTTAAAAATATTGGTGATCCATATCTGCCTCAAATTTCCTGATCAGTGCGCCACACCTTCACGTGTTTCTCATGAATGAAAAGTATGTGTACACATGACAGGAACCGCTTGACATGTACCAGCCACTAAAGGTCTTCCTTCGGTGGGATATTGATACAGGATCTGTCATGACGTGTCCGCTTGACATTGGCATCGTCCCTCATAACTAGTGTGTTTGCAGCAAGAAGTCCCGCATGGACTGGAGCACAGACTCGACCGCGCTCATCGGGGAGGAGCTCCTGGTGGAGGTTTTAGACCATGTGCCCTTAACCACACACAACTTTGTGAGTGCTCTACAGGCCTTTTGGTGCACACCTGAAGAATTATATTCATAGTTGAAATTCAAAAGATGATTTCATTTTCAGGTTAGAAAAACATTTCTGAAATTGGCTTTCTGCGACATATGCCAGAAGTTCCTGTTAAACGGTTTCCGGTGCCAAACGTGTGGCTACAAGTTCCATGAGCACTGCAGCACACGAGTGCCCACGATGTGTGTCGACTGGACCAACATCAGACAACTGCTGTGAGCTTCCTTTCTTCACGCTCTTCACAAACACACTACAGCTGAAAGGATTAGTTCACTTTTAAAACAACTTTTGCTGATAATTTACTCCCCCCATGTCATCCAAGATGTCCATGTCTTTCTTTCTTCAGTCGAAAAGAAATGAAGGTTTTTGATGAAAACATTCCTGGATTTTTCTCCATATAATGGACTTCAACAGGACCCAAACGGTTCAAGGTCCAAATGACAGTTTCAGTGCAGCTTCAAAGGGCTTTAAACGACACCAGACGATGAATAAGGGTCTTATCTAGACAAACCATCGGCATTTCACAAATAAATAAAACAGTTTAAGTTTTATAAGCACAAATGCTGGTCTTGCTCTGTTCTGTGATGCGCGTTCGTGACTCACGTAATACGCAATTACGTAGAAAAGGTCACGCTTCTGTCCTGACGAAAATGTTCTTTTAGCCTTTTTAATATTAAAACATCCAGGATACGCACACGAAATGGGCATTTATACGATAAACTTACACAAAGACATTTGAATATGTGTATATGGTCCTCCTTCCTCACATTCGTAAACACTGACTCGGTACTTCTGCCGACGCGTGACCTTTTCAACGTAATTGCGTATTACGTGAGTCACGAACGTGCATCACAGAACAGAGCAAGGCCAGCATTTGTGCTTATAAAACTGAAACTGTTTTATTTATTTGTGAAATGCCGATGGTTTGTCTAGATAAGACCCTTATTCATCGTCTGGTGTCGTTTAAAGCCCTTTGAAGCTGCACTGAAACTGTCATTTGGACCTTGAACCGTTTGGGTCCTGTTGAAGTCCATTATATGGAGAAAAATCCTGGAATGTTTTCATCAAAAACCTTCATTTCTTTTCGACTGAAGAAAGAAAGACATGGACATCTTGGATGACATGGGGGGAGTAAATTATCAGCAGAAGTTTTTTTTAAAGTGAACTAATCCTTTAACATTAGGGGTCACAGCCGAATAAAAAGTATCGAATTGTTTACGTGATATGCTGATTTATTGATCAATTGAACTCAGAATATTCACATTTGCTCAGAAAGATAATACAAAAACATGCCATCATTGTAAAGGATTGAATAGACATTACAAAAAGTGCCGTGATTGTTTGTTTCCATATCCCCGATATCACTGGCCTACAGTCCACATCAGCTTTATCAGAGGGAGTCTCAGGAACTCTGAGTGATCTCTCCACTGTTCCCATTGTACGTACGAGTCTAGTTATCTCCCAATGAGTGACGCTTGAGTGCTGTGCGTTCGCAGATTGTTCCCCTCTCCGGGTGAAAGTGGGACTCCGTCTCTGCCTACGCTCACGTCCCGCAGGATGAGGGAGTCCCTGACACGGAACAGGTAACTCCTCTTTCACATCACATGATGAAAAGCACATTCAAAACCATTGTTTGTCTGTAAATGTGCACACACGGTTCAGCGACTGCAGGCGGTTTGGTGGCTGGAGGAAAGCCTAGGTTACATATAGTCAAGCCACCTTTATTTCTATAGCACTTCATACAATACAAATGTTTCAAAGCAGCTTTACAGAGAAAGCCGAGATGAATGATTCAGTGATGAGTCAGCAGCTCTAGAAGAATAAGAGCAAACTGTCGTTGTTCAGCTGAAGTCACTTCAGTGTTGATTCAGGTCAGTAACTGTAAAGTTGAAGAGTTTATTTCTGCAGAAGCAGTGATGTCTTCTTCAGCTCAGGTCAGGTCTTATATAATAGTGTCAGCGCAGTCAGATCAACAACACTGATGAACATTAAGTGTCCTCGACTGAGCAAGAACACAAACTCCATCAGGGAGCGAATGGAGAAAACCCTTGGGAGAACCCAGCTCAGGCGGGGGGGCAGGTCATATACTTCATCCAGTTCCTTTTGCTCAGAGAAAACCATATAATGTATAATAACCTTATAACCTTATAATAATATAAACATCACCCTTCAAATCCTTCACAAACTTCAATAATAATGTGTGTTGGATCAGATTTACCTTTTTGCCTGGTGGATAGTAAAATAAAAAAGTAAAATATACATGGATTAAAAAAAGAGTCTCTTTTGACTTGGCCCGTTCAGCAAACGCTCGAAACACATGGACCGGTGAGCTTTGCTTGGGTAGACGCCACTAAAGTTTTCTTCAGGAAAATCTAGGAATCATGTTTTGGTTTTATGCCAGCTCTTTAAATAACATTTGTGGATTATTGGAGCTATGACATACAGTATGTTGATGGTAAGACCATCTAGTGGGATTTTGCTCTTAAAGGAACACTCCACTTTTTTTGGAAATAGGCTCATTTCCCAGCTCCCCTAGAGTTAAACAGTTTTACCGGTTTCAAATCCATTCAGCCGATCTCCGGGTCTGGCGGTAGCACTTTTAGCATAGCTTAGCATAGATCATTGAATCTGATTAGACCATTAGCATCTCTCTCAAAAAAAAAAAAATTACCAAAGAGTTTTGATAGTTTTCCTATTTAAAACTTGCCTCTTCTGTAGTTACATCGTGAACTAAGACCGACGGAAAATGAAAAGTTGGATTTTTAAATGGGAAAAATATCAAGATCGGCTGAATGGATTAGAAAACGGTAAACCTGTTTAACTCTAGGGGAGCTGGGAAATGAGCCTATTTCCAAAAAAAGTGGAGTGTTCCTTTAATAAATTGAAATGAAACCTGTTTGTCTTCAAGTTCCCCCATCCTCTAGTTTCTGTGATGTTCTTGTTTCTAGATACTGCAAGGGTCCTTTTTAGCCTTGGGTCCTTTTTGGTCCTTGTCAGTGTATGTGCAGAAGTCTGAGGCGTGTATTGCTGTTTCTATTAGCTCTGTGCACACACACTGAAACGTGTTCATGTGTGCAGTTACTCCAGCCCTTCAGCTCTGACACCGAGACTGCGCTCCACCTCCACACCCAACGTCAACATGCTCAGCACAACCCTGCCCGTACACACCAGCCAGATCCAGGTGACCACACACACACACACACACACACACACACACTCTCACTCCTGTCTCACTGAGGCAGATCACACAACCCTGCCCGTACACACCAGCCAGATCCAGGTGACCACACACACACACACACACACACACACGTCTGGTTCGCTATCTTTGTGGGGACTCTCCATAGGCGTAATGGTTTTTATACTGTACAAACTATATATTCTGTCCCCTTACACACACACACACACACACGCACACACACGCACACAAGCACACACACACACACACACACACACACACACACATGTCTGGTTCGCTATCTTTGTGGGGACTCTCCATAGGCGTAATGGTTTTTATAGTGTACAAACTGTATATTCTGTCCCCTTACACTGCCCCTGTCCCTAAACCTACACATCACAGGACACATGCTGCATTTTTACATTTTCAAAAAACATTACTTAGTGTGATTTATACGCTGTTCTCCTCATGGGGACCGCTGGCTGGTCCCCACAATGTAGGTGATCTCAGGTTTTACTATACTTGTGGGGACATTTGGTCCCCACAATGTAATATAAACACGAGCACACACACACACACACACACACACACACACACACACACACACACACACACACACACACACACTCTCACTCCTGTCTCACTGAGGCAGATCACACGACCCTGCCCGTACACACCAGCCAGATCCAGGTGACCACACACACACACACACACACACACACACACTCTCACTCCTGTCTCACTGAGGCAGATCACACAACCCTGCCCGTACACACCAGCCAGATCCAGGTGACCACACACATACACACACACACACACACACTCCTGTCTCACTGAGGCAGATCACACAACCCTGCCCGTACACACCAGCCAGATCCAGGTGACCACACACACACACACACACACACACACACACACACACTCTCACTCCTGTCTCACTGAGGCAGATCACACAACCCTGCCCGTACACACCAGCCAGATCCAGGTGACCACACACATACACACACACACACACACACTCCTGTCTCACTGAGGCAGATCACACAACCCTGCCCGTACACACCAGCCAGATCCAGGTGACCACACACACACACACACACACACACACACACATACACTCCTGTCTCACTGAGGCAGATCACACAACCCTGCCCGTACACACCAGCCAGATCCAGGTGACCACACACACACACACACACACACACACACATACACTCCTGTCTCACTGAGGCAGATCACACAACCCTGCCCGTACACACCAGCCAGATCCAGGTGACCACACACACACACACACACACACACACATACACTCCTGTCTCTCTGAGGCAGATCACACAACCCTGCCCGTACACACCAGCCAGATCCAGGTGACCACACACACACACACACACACACACACATACACTCCTGTCTCACTGAGGCAGATCACACAACCCTGCCCGTACACACCAGCCAGATCCAGGTGACCACACACACACACACACACACACACACATACACTCCTGTCTCACTGAGGCAGATCACACAACCCTGCCCGTACACACCAGCCAGATCCAGGTGACCACACACACACACACACACACACACACATACACTCCTGTCTCACTGAGGCAAATCACACAACCCTGCCCGTACACACCAGCCAGATCCAGGTGACCACACACACACACACACACACACACACACACATACACTCCTGTCTCACTGAGGCAGATCACACAACCCTGCCCGTACACACCAGCCAGATCCAGGTGACCACACACACACACACACACACACACACACACACACACACACTCTCTCTGAGGCAGATCACACAACCCTGCCCGTACACACCAGCCAGATCCAGGTGACCACACACACACACACACACACATACACTCCGGTCTCTCTGAGGCAGATCACACAACCCTGCCCGTACACACCAGCCAGATCCAGGTGACCACACACACACACACACACACACTCTCTCTGAGGCAGATCACTTCTTCTCCACATCTCTTCAGCTCTACTCCCCTCTGTGTGACCGTTGTCAAACTCTCAAGCTCCTATAAATATTGATTGGATTTGCTGTTCTCATCTCTCCTTCACTCCACTGTTTCTTCCGTTTCCTCTTCACTGTGATGTTGTTGTGCTGTGAGCAGCTCGACACGTCTCCGAGCTCCTGGTGCCATCAGCCGTTTTGTCTGAAGAGAAGAGTAGGTATTGTTCTTGTCCTCCGTGTCTAAAGCTGCCAGGCGTGACTGACAGAAGCTCTCTCACACTGCCTGAGGTTGAGGGCGTCTCCTCTCTTGGTTCGGGTCGTTGAACTTGAGACACATGAACACGGCGATCGCGCTCGGTTCGTACAAGGTGCTGAAAATGCTTAGATTTGAGTCGTGACTTCAACAGGACCCAAACGGTTCAAGGTCCAAATGACAGTTTCAGTGCAGCTTCAAAGGGCTTTAAACGACACCAGACGATGAATAAGGGTCTTATCTAGACAAACCATCGGCATTTCACAAATAAATAAAACAGTTTCAGTTTTATAAGCACAAATGCTGGCCTTGCTCTGTTCTGGGATGCGTGTTCGTGACTCACGTAATACTTAATTACCGTTAATTGAACCGTTTGGGTCCTGTTGAAGTCCATTATATGGAGAAAAATCCTGGAATGTTTTCATCAAAAACCTTCATTTCTTTTCGACTGAAGAAAGAAAGACATGGACATCTTGGATGACATGGGGGGAGTAAATTATCAGCAAAAGTTTTTTTTAAAAGTGAACTAATCCTTTAAAATCCATTCCCTATTTTCGTTTTCGAAACTTGTGTTGGTTGGTCTGTTCGATTGTTCAATCGATTTTCGAACGTAAAGTGACAGCCCTAGTTGGTACACTTTGAAATGTTGCCCTGTGAAAGCGAACCGAACCAAGAAGAAAACGTCAGATTGTAGTAAATAAGTCCCTGATGTACAGGTGTGTGTGCTGTGAGTGAGCTGTGTCAGTCTGAGCGGCTGTGCTTAAGCTTCACTCGTGCTACTCCACTACACCAGCTGGTTACTCACCGAACATCCTTACTCTCCCTCCGCATTAGTGAGGGCGTTGGTCTATCCCGGGAGCAGTCTGGGAGTAGTCTAGCTGTGGAGACCGGGATTGTTGTAACATTTTGCTGAAATATCTGTAAAGTACAAAGATTGCATTTACTTCTAAAGCAGCAAACAGGTTTAAATATTAAAAATATGAAACTCTATTGCTTTGGATGTATTGTATGCGCTCGTTGTGGGTCCAGTACACATAAATGTGTAGAGTAGTGTCCCTGCACATCTGCTCGGCTATAACATTTCTAATTAACGTTTATGTGAACATTTTATACAGTTTATCAAATTAAACAAGAGAATCTGTGCTCCCATTAATTGACATTACTTTACTTGTAGACTGATTTGAGAAGTGTCTGAGAGTGAGGTGTGTCCAGGACAGCGGCTGAGAGCACGAGGCGGCGCTGGGGTCTAAAACAACATGCTTTCTGCCTTCGCAAGCTCTAAAACACTCTTCGTTTGCTTCTGTTCTGTGCATTGCAATATAACTTTCATATAGTTTTAATTGCCAGAAAGCAACTGTAAAGAACATTAAGAAGGTTATAGGATCGTAAGTGAGTGAATGATCATCATCATCATAACATTAGCAACACTGCAGGAGTGTGTGTGAACTGCTCAAGCAACACGCTTCTGTCTTGCAGAGTGAAAAGATTGTGTGTTATTCTTTTGTCTTGATATTTTGTTCTTCTGTCTGCGTCTCATCTAGGATGCCATGCGTGTTCACGGCTCAGGTGAGAATGAAGCATCAGCCTGTGGTGTAGTTCTGGCATGAGTAGCGGTGATGTATGTGAGTTTCCCGTGTCTCCTCAGCGTGCGGTTCCCCGGCCCAGAGCCCCACGGCCCGGAGCCAGCCCGCCACACACACCCTGCCCAGCGCGGCCCCGAGAGAGCGCACGCAGGACAGGCTCGCCATCGTAAGCTCTGCACACACCTCTTCTGTTGCTCTTTAGACAGCAGTGCTGTAGGAAACCCCGAAGAGAAGGCTCGGGTTCGTCTTCTGCAGAATTATATATATTGCAAGCTTTCTGTGTCGTGCTGCAGTCCTCCAGGCATAGAAACATGTTAGTGTATACACACCTCGGTGGACAGTGCCATGGCATGCTAATGTTAGCAGCTACAGGAACCCGGCCGGACACCATTCTGACACTTACGAAAATTAAATGTGTTGGCAGATTGATTACCATTTCTATAACCACAGTTTTACAACAAATACTATGGTTAAACTATGGTTAGTGTAGCAAAACCATAGTTAACTTGTAGTTACCATGGTTTAACTATAATGACCATGTTTTTTTGGTTTTATTTGTAGTAAAACCATGGTTAATTTCAAGTGTATCACAGTGATAAACGCCCTGGTAATGGTATTATACCTTATATCAAGATGTACTTTCAGTGGTCCCAATACAAGTGGTCAGCATTTCAGTTTACCCTGGGGCCGTGTGTGTGGTGTGTAGTGTATAGTGTCGTTTTGGCCAATCACAATGCTGTGAATCGCTGGCCAATCAGAGCACACAACGCTTTTCAGAACGATGAGCTTTGTAAAAATCAACGCATTTCAGAATGGTGGGGCATAGAGGAGCAACAATAATGTACAGTATGTGTAAAATAATTAATTTTTTTAACCTAAAACCACGTAAACACATTGCATTAAACCAAATACACAAAATAATGCTCTTTTTAGACCCATCATATGACCCCTTTAAGTGCCAACATCAGTTATTGTTTTCTAGCGGCCACGGGATAAAAGAGACTCCAGCTATTACTGGGAGATCGAGGCTAATGAGGTGGTGCTGCTGAGCCGGATCGGGTCGGGCTCCTTCGGGACCGTATACAAAGGGAAATGGCACGGTAAGCATGGGTTAACCTCGCCAGCTTCAGTCTCTAGTGACCCGGTTAACTTGCGCTGTAACCCACTGCAGGAGATGTGGCCGTGAAGATACTGAAGGTCACCAACCCAACCCCGGAGCAGTTTCAGGCCTTCCGCAACGAGGTGGCGGTTCTCAGGTCAGATGCTAATGTTGCTAACTGCTAATGTTGCTAACTGCTAATGTTGCTAACTGCTAACTGCCCTGAGTATATGATGGCTTTGCTGATTGGCATATTACAGTAATCGTTTACCCAGAAATGAATATTCATACCATCATATACAAACCATCTTATTATTATACAGTAACTGTAATTGTAAGCGAATGTAATTTAAAGCCCATTTAAAAAAAAAAAATGTCTTCAACCAAGTAGCCGAAATTGCCCACGCAACTGAAAAAATACAATCACACCAAAAAAAGAGTCCATCAAATCTTTACCTTTACTTATGCATGTGAAAAAATGTGCAAAGTGTGTTAAAAATAGAGCAGAGAGCAGACGTCTCAGCCCACGCTTTCTTCAGTGCTCAAGAACATCCCAGCGATTACAGCGTCACCAGCTGAGCTTCGTCAGGCAGGGGGAGTTAAAACCAGTTCCAAGAATACTAATTAAAAAAAGTATATTACTAAAGAAAACCAAAAATAGCTCAAAAAAGTAGTTTCTATTTTTAAAACACTTTGCATATTTTTCCACATGCATAAGTAAAGATAAAGGTTCACGTTTGATAGACTTGTTTTGGTATCTTCAGCTGCTTGGCTGACATAACTTCTGTTGTTCTACGCACCGAGAACTGATTGGCTATTCTTTTTTGAGCGCATACAAATCTTTTTGATCACTCAAGTTGTTGAAATTGAGTGAACTAATAAATAAATGGATAAATGAGCACAGTAATATTTGAGGGCAGTAAACTGCACGTTTACAAAGCACATACCATAATTATCCGCTGCGTTACAATCATGAGTTTATAGCTTTTGCAATGTCCGTATTACTAAATGTTTGTGTCCATAACCAGTGTTTCCCGCACCTTTACGTTAACGTTCTCTCGTTAACTCATTTATTATTTTATTTGAGGTTGTGGATGAATATCCTGACAAAACTCTTTTGTACACGTTCACTACGATGATGAGGTTTGACCCTCATAACATTAACATTCATTTGTTAACCCTCTGGGGTCTGAGGTGTTTTCTGGGTCCTGGAGGTGTTCTGACATGCTCTGACATTTGTGCTTATTTCTGATACTTGTGACATTTCCATGGCTAAAGTCTGATTACACTGTATTCAGCACAAACTCTGCTACAGTAATATGTCAGCAGCATGTATGTAAAAGTTTTTAGTTTTGAGATAATGACGTTTATGCGTGGTTTGTGAGAAAAAAAAACAATTGTCACTGAAATAAGGTCATGAAACCCATACTGATTATTTCTTTACAAGACTTTTGAAAATTGTATCACATGGCCTAGAATATTTGCTTCAAAACTGTCAAGTCATCTTCATTTATATAGCGCTTTTAATAATGTAGATTATTTCAAAGCAGCTTTACAGAGATAAACATATAATTTAAGGTAACAGATTATTTTGGCTTTATAGCGGTTCTTGAATAATGTTATTTCCAGCTAAAGTTAGTTTTGATTGATTCACTTCCAGCAAGATGATAATTTGTTATTAAATTAGGGGCCGCTAAGACGCCATCGTTCTCTATAAACAGACTTCAAACTTTAAACTTCTATAGTTATGTGCATTTGAATAAACCGGTCAGACTAACCAGCATAAGAGAGAAAAGAACCTCAACGGGCATAGGCCTGGAGTTAGATGGCCAAGAGCTTGTGAGAAAACTGCATGGGATACGGTAAACACAGATCTATGCTTGGCATTGGAAAGATTAACTGGTACAGTTGAAAAGAAGCTGGATAAATTTGGGGACATCATTTACGCATATGGAAGTGAGAGGTTTGGTGTGGAAAAAAGGAAGGAAAAAGTACAAACTGCTCCTGGAATGTCTAGACGGCAGCAGAAAATTGAAGGGTTAGTTAGAGAAAGGAGACAGCTGAGGAAGCAATGGAAAAGAGCAGAACAAAGTCAGAAGGAGGGACTCAATCTCTTACAAAGGGACATAAAAGATAAGCTGGCAACATTACGCAGAGCTGAGCGTCTACGGAAACGCTACAAAAAGAAGGAACGTGCGAGGGCTAATTTCTATGTTATTCACCAGTGAGAAGAATGGCACTTTAAAAGCATCTAGAGTTGAGCTAGAGAGATATTTGGAGGAAACGCATACAGATGCAAAAAGGCATGAGCATATGTCAATTCCATCAGACATACCACCTATCAACCCACCAGAATACCAAATGGAGGTCTGTGCACCTAAGTGGAAAGAGGTAGAGCAGGCTGTGAGAAAGGCAAGGGCTTCATCATCTCCAGGGCCTAATGGAGTTCCGTACAGAGTGTACAAGAGTGCTTCAGGAGTTCTGCGAATTCTGTGGAAATTGTTAAAAGTGGCATGGGAAAAACAGGTTGTACCTAGAGCATGGCGCAGAGCAGGTGGAGTCTTTATACCTAAAGAAAAAGATGCTACAAGCATCAGTCAGTTTCGTCCTATTTCACTATTAAACGTTGAAGGTAAGATTTTCTTCAGCATTATTGCCCAGAGATTGTCCACCTACCTATTAAAGAATGGCTTCATTGACACTTCAGTTAAAAAAAGCGGGCATTCCAGGGTTCTCAGGATGCTTAGAACACATCAATGTTATCTGGCAACGAATTCAGTCAGCTAAAAAGGAGAGGAAGGAGCTCCATGTGACATTCCTGGATTTGGCCAATGCATATGGTTCAGTGCCACATGAGCTTCTTTGGGCAGCATTTGATTTTTTCAGAGTACCAATGTCAATAACAAATTTAGTGAAAGCCTATTTTGGAGATTTGCAATTTAGTTTCTCAACTCCAAAATTCAGCACTGCATGGCAATGCTTAGAGGTTGGAATAATGGCAGGATGCACAATTTCTCCACTGGCTTTTACCATGGCAATGGAAGTAATCATTAGGGCATCAAGATGGGTAGTAGGAGGTGAGCGCTTGGCTTCTGGGATGCGTCTACCACCAATCAGAGCATACATGGACGACATGACAACCCTGACTACAACAGTAGCCTACACTAATCGGTTATTGGGGAAGTTAACAGATAATATTGAATGGGCACGAATGCAATTTAAGCCCTCTAAATCAAGGAGCATCTCCATAGTTAGAGGAAAGGTAGTAGATAAAACATTCTTCATTAATGGTGAGGCAATACCAACAGTTTCTGAGAAGCCAGTGAAGAGTCTTGGGAGATGGTACGATGGAGATCTAAAGGACACAGTTCGAGTGGGAGAAGTTAGGCGACAAGCAATGGAAGGGTTGAAGAGCATAAACAGCTGTGCTCTACCAGGCAAACTAAAACTCTGGTGCTTTCAGTTTGGTCTACTGCCGAGGTTGCTGTGGCCACTGACTGTGTACGAGGTTTCTTTGACAACAGTGGATAAGCTGGAAGTGTTAATAAGTTCATACATCAGGAAATGGTTGGGAGTTCCACGTTGCCTCAGCAGAGTGGGACTTTATAGTAAAGGAATATTGCAGCTGCCAGTCTCTGCTTTAACCGAGGAGTTTAAGTGTGCCAAGGTCAGACTGGAAATGACATTAGTAGAGTCACGTGACAAATGTGTAAGGGAGGCAGCCCCTGTGTTAAAAACTGGTAGAAAGTGGTCAGCAAAGAAATCTGTAGTAGAGGCAAAGGCTGACCTTCAAATAGGGGATATCGTGGGACAGGTACAGCATGGAAGAGGGGGTTTTGGGCTCAGGTTAGCTCCTCCTAAATGACACAAGGCAGGCCCAGCTCAAAGGAGGAAGCTGGTAGTCAACGAGGTGCGAAAGCAGGAGGAGAGGATGAGGAGTATAAAGGCCATTTCCCAGGCCAAGCAGGGAGAGTGGATGAGATGGGAGAGTGTGGAACAACGCAAAATGGGCTGGCAAGACCTTTGGTCAATGGAAGAGAGTAGGATCAGTTTCCTTATTAGGTCAACATATGATGTTCTCCCATCACCGCAGAACCTAAACCTCTGGGTAGGAGAGGATCCCTCTTGTCCTTTGTGTTCATCACCTGCCACATTAAGGCACATTTTGACAGGATGTAAGGTGGCTCTTAGCCAAGGTCGGTTTACTTGGCGCCATGACCAAGTACTGAGATGTTTGGCTTTAGCATTGGAAGGCAAGCGTAGTATGACCAATAAGTTGCCACCTGTTCTAGCAAAACATTACACGCAGAAGACAACATTCCTCCGCCCAGGCGAGCAACCACCAAGAAAAGGTGTTAACACCAATTCTCGCCCAGGACAACTGGAAGCTGCTAGGGACTGGAAGATGCTGGCTGATCTTGATCAACGGCTTATTTTTCCACCTGAGATTGCCACCACTAACCTACGACCAGACATTGTTTTGTGGTCTGGATCAGCACGCATTGTTCAACTGATAGAGTTGACAGTGCCATGGGAGGATGCTGTAGATGAGGCATATGAGAGGAAGAAACTGCGGTATGCTCATTTGGCCACTGAAGCAGAACAGCGAGGATGGAGAGTCCAGGTTTATCCAGTGGAAGTGGGTTGTCGAGGTTTTGTGGCACACTCTACAACCCGGTTCCTCAGAGACGTCGGATTCAGCGGCCAAGAGTTGCGTCGCACAGTAAAGAACTTATCTGAAGCAGCAGAAAGGAGCAGCAACTGGCTGTGGTTGAGACGGAAAGATTCTAGCTGGCAAGGTACAGGCCGCCACGCTACGGTTTCGTAGAATTCTTGAAAAACTTGAAGAGTCTGTACAATTTGTATAGGTTGTATAGTATAGAATGACGGGTGGTTGGGCAGATATTGTGTTTTGCGGTAGGTGGTATGCCATACGGAACCGTTGCCACTGTAACTGCTTTAACGCACCAGTGGGGCTCGACAGCCTTAGTCAATCGGGTTGGCGCGTATGGTTGGGTTGCGGAGAGATTGTGAGATTGTGGTTAGGTCTCAGCACAGGGTCCCCGCGGGTCCTTAAAAAGTCTTAAAACGTCTTAAATAAAATTTTCGATTTTTAAGGCCTGAAAATGTCTTGAAATCTGAAATTTCTGATAAGGAGGTCTTAAATTTCATGCGGTGACCTTAAATTTCTTGTCCGACTCGTCATCCGTTGTTTTGTTTTTTTACCGCAATTTGACCAACCTGCATCATCCCATAGGTGACTGACGAGTAAGTGATTGATGAATGCGTTGCGTTGATGGTTTGCCGCCCACACCAGCTCTGGTGAACTGTGCCGCTATGCTTAACCACATTATTCTGTGTCGTGTCGCAGACGCAGTGTTAATCTCGTTAATGAAAACTATGAAAAATGTTCGTTGACGACCTTTTTTTCCCTGACTAAGACAAGACGATGAGAGTGAGAGACGATACCCACGTGACATCATTAAACGATAACTGTGACTATATCAACACATACAATATCGTCGACGAGAAAAGAAATAGGCTACAAAGAAAAGAAGTTGTTTAAAAAAATACAAACTTGACCAAAAGCACTTGTTTTTGTCGAATAAAGGACACAACAGCAAATGACAGACTGTGTTTACGAGCGTTCATGCTTACAGTTGCCAGATTTAAATAATGTAAATCCCCAGTCGGAGCTATTCATTTAAAAGAACTCGTTTTCTACTCGGTCTTGTCAATATATCTGGCAACCATGCGCGAACCTCTCTGCTGAAAAATCGCGGATGATCTGAAAACACAGACAAGTAAGTTGGAGTTCAGTGATCTTCATTTGAGATTTTCTACTTAAATTAATTAAAGTGTCATTCAGTTGGTCTGTGTTCTGTCACGAGCCGCTTTGTGCGACTAAATCTGCGATCAAAATGCAGGCTGATATCCAGCAGTGTTTTTAATGTTGATCATATTATTGCTTATTGCTATTTTGCAACGAAAGCCACAGCAGAACTGCAGCACACAGCGGTGATTCGAGAACGAATCTGTGGCTTTGGATGAATCGTGAGATTCAATGACCCGTTCATAAATACAGCCACTTGCTTTGTTACTGATGAATGAATGACTCGATGACTCACTTATAAAGACAGTGACTTACCGCCACCTACTGGCGATTTTAATTTAATATTTAAAAGTATCACTTCGTTTTTTACCATCATTGCATATTGAACATTGTTTTATTTAAAGCATTATTTATTTTATAAAAGTATTTATAAAGGTAAAAAATGAACTGGAAAAAATCGATTAAAGGGGCAGATATTGTCCCTTAATGGAAAAGGTGTGACTGCAGTCTAAGTGCAAGAGGGGTTACGGCACTCCAAAACATTGGAGAACCACTGAACTAAGGAACAGGGATATGTAGAATTGCACAAGTGCTACTGCTAAAGAGTGCAATGTCAATACAGCCTGTTACCTTGATTCAAATTTCTCATAAGCTTAATTGAATTGGCCTAAAGCGAAAAATTATAATGATTTTTTTTGTCTAAAGACTACATATAAAATAGCTACCAAAATTAATGTCGGTAACTGCAGTTTGACTTAAAGTAATGTCTAAAAATGCAATGACTTTTCGTCAACTAAAACTAGACTAAAACTATGAAAGACAAAATGACTAAAATGTGACTAAGACCAATAAGCATTTTCATCTGAAGATGAAGACTAAGACTAAAACAAAAATGGCTGCCAAAATTAACACTGGTCGTGTGTCGTGCTGAACATTTTCAATTTAAATTTTTTTTTTTTTTTGTGGTAGTCTTAAATTTGCCTTTTAGAGGACTTAAAAAAGGTCTTAAAAGTCATTAAATTTGCTGTTAAAAAATGTGCAGATACCCTGCAGCAGCAGGAGGGATGTAGAGGTCAGTAAGCTGGGCTGAGTTGAGTGGGGGACGGAGGGGGGTGACTCTGGGACGCCAGAGTCACTGTCGAGCCCTCTTGAGGTGTCGTGGGCTAGTCGACGAAACACTGAGGACGGAAGGTGCCCACTTGAAGACCCTAGAGATGTCCCCTACTCGGCTCAATCCAGACGGTTGTCGTGTTGGTCCACTAGGGAGACCACACTGTAGTTGCAGCCGTCGTGTGTGCTGACGCGCCAAGTACACTGCAGCCGTTAACGCCGGACAGAAGGGGAGTCACACCCTCATATGGAAAGAAGCGTAAATGGATGGAGAAGCATAGTTTACTGTAAAGCTACGTCTTAGTGTTGCTTATCTTGGCGAAAGCCGAGTACAAATCAGCATGAAGTTTTAACATCTACTCTCGTGTAATGGAAATCAATTATGTGTGCAGGTTTGTAATTCCATACAAACCATGCCTAAACAAACTACTTGTCTTGCCTATAAATTTTGATACAGAATTGTATTTTATCACTTCGGGGTCGGTACGCGAATCGAATTTTCCCTCAACACTTTATCTGTCGAGTGGTAAAGGGATCCTCCATAGGGAGAGGCTGGTTGGCCCGTCAGCACTGCATTGTCATCGGGTCCAGGCGAAGCTCCTCGTCAGATCTGGATACGGCCTGGATCCGGCAGGCTGCGGGAAAACCTCGGGATAAACAAAGAGACTCAAATTAGCGTAGATGCCATTCTTCTTATGATATAACGAGTACATCAGGATTTAAGGGAAGTGTTCCCAGTTCCGGCTGACCTAATCTATGCAGCCTAACATTTAATTATAGAAGTCTATAATGTATTATGTGTATGCTAGGGCAAAGAGATGTGTCTTTAATCGAGCTTTGAACTGACAGAGTGTGTCTGCTTCCCGGACAATGGTGGGAAGACTGTTCCAGAGTTTTGGTGCTAAATAGGAAAAGGATCTACCGCCAGCAGTCGATTTTGATATTCTAGGTATTATCAACTGGCTGGAATTTTGAGATCACAATAGACGTGAAGGACTATAATGTGTTTAGAGCTCGCTCAAGTACTGCGGAGCTAAACCATTTAGGGCTTTGTAAATAATCAACAATATTTTAAAATTTATACAATGTTTAATAACAAATGTTTTTTGTCCAATAATTAGAATCTCTGTTTTTTCAGAATTTAGTCATAGGAATTGTTTTACATAAGCATTTTGTTAATTTTGTGAATTGGTAAGTTTTGATAGAAATATAGAGCTGAGTATCATCAGCATAACAGTGAAAGCTAATTCCATGTTTCCTAATGATATCTCCTAATGGCAGCATGTACAGAGTGAACAGCAGCGGTCCTAGTACTGAGCCTTGTGGTACGCCATACTGAACTTGTGATCGATAAGACATCTCTTCATTTACTGCTACAAACTGATAACGGTCAGATAAGTATGATTTAAACCATGCTAGTGCAATTACCAACATAGTTTTCTAGTCTATTTAAAAGAATGTTGTGGTCAATTGTGTCAAATGCAGCACTAAGATCAAGTAACACTAATAGATATACAACCACGATCGGATGATAAGAGCAAATCATTTGTGACTCTAACGAGAGCAGTCTCAGTACTATGGTACGGTCTAAATCCGGACTGAAAATCCTTGCAGATATAATTTCTTTCTAGAAAGGAACACAGTTGTGATGATACTGTTTTTTCTAATATCTTTGACAGAAAAGGTAGATTCGAGATCGGCCTGTAATTGACTAATTTTGTATGATCAAGTTGCATTTTTTTAACTAGCGGTTTAATCATAGCCAGCTTAAAGGTTTTTGGTACGTATCCTAGAGACAAAGACAAATTAACGATATTAACCCTCTGGGGTCTGAGGTGTTTTCTGGGTCCTGCAGGTGTTCTGACATGCTCTGACATTTGTGTTCTGATACTTGTGACATTTTCATGGCTAAAGTCTGATTACACTGTATTCAGCACAAACTCTGCTACAGTAATATGTCAGCAGCATGTATGTAAAAGTTTTTAGTTTTGAGATAATGACGTTTATGTGTGGTTTGTAAAAAAAAAAAAAAAATTGTCACTGAAATAAGGTCATGAAACCCATACTGATTATTTCTTCACAAGACTTTTGAAAATTGTATCACGTGGCCTAGAATATTTGCTTCAAAACTGTGTGAAAATTATCCTGACTACTCATTCAGATAAGATAATGTATTGATTTAAAATTTGCAAGACGTGTTTTGTGTTAGAAAGCTTTATGCGAGGAGGCGTGAACCATGAACCATCAACCCATGAATATTTAGTGTTTCACACCTGAGAAAGACAAAGACCCTCCCCTAATGGCCCTATAAGGTGCTATCAGCTGTCATTGTGAGGAGCCTTTCACAAAGAATGAGGAGAGACTTAAAAAATAATGGGTTTTAGATGGTTTGGAGACTTAAAAAAATATGGGTTTTAGATGGTTTGGATTTATTTACAACACAACATAATCCAAAGACACACAACAAATGACAAAAAAGCACATTAGTAAACACTGATCTAAAGACAGAGACTTTAGATCACACACCTTTGTACCATTCCTAAAATATAGTAGGCTACATACCTGTCATCTCCAAGGTGTTTGATTTTTCACTTTACCATGTTCATGTACAGAGACTCATGGGAATGTTGAAGTCAGCAGGACTCATCAGTGGGGCATCTGGTCCCTGTAAACATTTTTTATTCATGCCTTGTCCTGAACAGTTTACTGCAGCAAACGTGAACAAGCAAATGGTGGCACATACGCTCTCAGGAGTGCATTTGCTAAATTCTTGCTAATTTCCTGACCAGTCATTTGTGGTTAAGACCATTTAAAGCTCAGTGTTTAGCCATTTCAGGCTTTGCCCAGTTATTTCTCCCAGGAGTGTACATTGTAGTTGTCTATATAGGTATATTTAAAGATTGGTTCAAGACGTCCAAGAGCACACTAATCTATAGTGTGAAGCACAGCAGATGTATGTAAGTTTGAAGAAGCACGCCTGCAGTGTTCACACATACAAATTGCATTGGGGAAAAAAGTACAAAGTTCACTCAAGTACATGATTTAAGATTTTGGTCACACTGCTCACCACTATTGCAATGCATAAGCAGCACTTTTGCGTTTGATGCATCTGAATTGTTGTGTCCTGTGGTCTTTTTTCTGCCAACAGGAAAACCAGACATGTCAACATCCTATTGTTCATGGGCTACATGACAAAAGACAATCTTGCGATTGTAACGCAGTGGTGTGAAGGCAGCAGTCTCTATAAACACCTCCATGTGCAGGAGACCAACTTCCAGATGTTTCAGCTGATCGATATCGCCCGACAGACGGCTCAGGGCATGGAGTGAGTTCACATCCTGGGACTGAGGGATTCGTCTTCACTGTGAACGTCTCAATTATTGATGATGTTTGCTTTCTCTCACAGCTATCTACACGCAAAAAACATCATCCACCGTGACATGAAATCAAACAGTATCCTTTTTATATGACATAATTTCCTCTCCACCTTTAGGTCTGAAGGCAGATGTGATAGTTTGAGCTGTTGAGCTACAGTCACAGCTACAGCATTTAGTCTCGGTCCACTGTTGGAGCATCTGATACATATTTCACAAACAAATACAAAATCACAAGCTCTGATTGGCTGGCTTTACACATTTTTGGCTTATAGTGCCTATAAAGGAAGTCCCAAGTTTTGTAAATTTTTGCAACGCTCATGACATTGAATATTTGAATGACAGCTAAACTTTGAATATTTCAGTTGACTTGCATCGATGTACCCGGCCGATCCCATGATCTTTATAGGGTGTTGTGTGAACTCTTTCACATGACAGCCAGTGACTGTTTTACTGACGATTCAGAACTTCTCCTAGCCAAAACTAAAATATCAGAATAAACCTGATCATTCACTGCTAACATTTGTATATATCTAGGTATATTATGCAGTTTGATTGTTAAAAATGTAGTAGTGACATGAATGCTGCCTGATACGGTTGATTTTCAGTCGCACTTGACTAGTTGTCGGATGTGCAGTTTAAACCCTGGTTATATCGTCACGCTTCAAGCACACTATGTAACTTTTGGCCCTCTGGCAGTAAAAAAAACTAAATACTTTTAATAGGCTTACCATAGTGAATCAGGGTAAGACAAAAACACGTTATTGATGATGCATTTACTCGTTATTTAAATTTTGTTCATTTTGAACAGAAAACTATTTGCATATGCATTATTAGACAGGTGAATTAATAAATGTCAAATTGTTTTTTGATGTTTTTCATGCCACTTGCTTGCAAATAAACTTTGCATAAACTTAGCCATGCATTTCTAAGAGTTTGATCTTTAACGAAGGGTTGTCTACATCCAGGGACAGGATCGTTCTCAAGAGCACGCCTTGATTTATACAGTTTTATTAAAGGGCGTGTAGAGGAAATCGTGACATCATCCAGTAATTCCAGAGACCATAAATCTTAATGCGTGTAATGGCAATTCTGTGCAAAAACAAAATCTGTTCCAAAATGACAGGCCTCATGTGGACACAGCAAGGTCCATACACACAAGAATTACTCAGATGAACATTACTGACCTCCAGAAATTATATATCTAAAATGATTCTAATAGCATATAGGGAAAAAAGATTCATAAATGTGTCTTTCTGCATGAAGAAACATCGCTGCTGTTCCTCCCTGTCAGAGCGAGCGGCTCTGTGAGGAGCAGCGGACGGGACTAGCCTGAATGCAGACAGATGCTAGACTTTGACTTTAACTGGAGCACAGACATCTTCTTGCACGAGGGGCTGGCGGTGAAGATTGGGGATTTCGGCCTGGCCACTGTGAAGGCCCGGTGGACCGGTTCTCAACAGGTGGAGCAGCCTTCAGGATCCGTCTTATGGATGGTCAGTGCTGTGCTCTAATTCCCAGATCCTGCTGGCTGTAATCCGTTCTGAAGCTGTCGTTGACCCTTTACCCACGCTTCTGCTGTTTCCCGTCAGGCACCCGAGGTGATCCGGATGCAGGACAACAACCCTTACAGTTTCCAGTCTGATGTGTATTCTTACGGCATGGTGCTGTTCGAGTTAATGACAGGAGAGCTGCCCTACTCGCAGATAGCAAACCGAGATCAGGTAACACACGCTTGGTCAAGGCACATGGTTTACCCATGGTATTAATGTTGCATTATGTTTTTTTTCACACACACGAGTGTGTGAGTGCGTATGAGTGTGAGTGCGTGTGTGTGCGTGTGAGTGCGTGTGTGCGTATGAGTGTGTGTGCGTGTGAGTGCGTATGTGTGCGTATGAGTGTGAGTGCGTGTGTGTGCGTATGTTTGTGTATGTGTGTGTGTGTGAGTCCGCGTGTGTGCGTGTGTGTGTGTGTGTGTGAGTGCGTGTGTGTGAGTGCGTGTGTGTGCGTATGAGTGTGTGTGCGTGTGAGTGCGTGTGTGTGCGTATGAGTGTGAGTGCGTGTGTGTGCGTATGAGTATGAGTGTGAGTGTGTGCGTATGAGTGCGTGTGTGTGCGTGTGAGTGCGTGTGTGTGCGTGTGAGTGCGTGTGCGCATGAGTGTGTGTGTGAGTGCGTGTGTGTGCGTATGAGTGTGTGTGCAAGTGTGTGTGAGTACGTGTGTGTGCGTATGAGTGTGTATGAGTGAGTGAGTGTGTGTGTGTGTGTGTGTGTGTGTGTGTGTGAGTGCGTGTGTGTGTGTGCGTATGAGTGTGTGTGCACGTGTGTGAGTGCGTGTTTTCTTACACAGTTAAGCACAGTCCTTGTATGTATACTTACCTGTACATGACCATTTTATGTATTAATAAATAATGTGTTTGTGCTTAATTGTCATAAAAATCATGTCACAGTGAAAAGCATCAACAATGATTTCAAACATAGACTTGTCTTTATGCAAAATCTAATTATAAATATATATATTTCTATGTGTCAAAATGTGACCTGAACATTTTTTGACTTTAGATTGATCAGTATCGGGTTTAGATTATGAGAAAGGTCAATCTATTGCAGACAATTAACGGGGTCCTATTATGTTTTCACTTGGTCAGCTTTAGTTAGTGTGTAATGTTGCTGTTTGAGCATAAACAAGATCTGCAAGGTACCTACGTGTTTTTTCCGGATCTTATGAAGTCCTAATGTTCCTCATTTAAATAATCTCCACCCACGGAGACGGTAAGAAGTTGGCGGGGCCTGGTGGAGCTGTATTAGAGAGGATGAAGAGTGTTGTCAAACCTCACCATTAGAACCTCAACGTGTGTCTGTGCGCGGCACATTTCTCCGTAGACCGACAGCCTAAACACACAGAAGCTTCTCCTGAAAGACGGAGCCGTTCCCACAAGACAATCTGATGTTTGTGGATCACAACTTGAAAGAATCTTATTTCTAGTTGTGTTTTCTATTAACAGTTCCAACTATTAAGTTTTATGCAGTTGCTAGGATGTAAAAGAATGATGTCCGCTAGCCTGCTAACTAGCATTACAGTGTTGATGTAGTGTTTACTGGAGCTTTTGTAAGACGGTTCACCACCCCTCAGGAAAATGATCCATGATTTTGTGATCGATTACTGTTTGTTTTACCATAGTTTTCCGACAAATATGATTAAATGATGGATAGCATCGTATCTATAATCTATCGGAAACAACCAAAAAAACATCCTGTGAAATCCAGACTTGCAAAGTCCGTGCTTGAAATCTGCACAGTCCTCGTGTGCGTTGTGGCAGGATAACCGATGGCGGAGTCAAGAAGGAGGCAGGTCTTCTAAGAAAGTCTTTTGTTTATTTCTTTTTTTTCTTTTTTCACATATATTTTTTCCCAAATACGTGCAAGTATTTATAGTGTCAGGATAGTAAAAAATGCAAAACAAAAACTGTTCAAAAAGAAAACAAACAGGCATTCCGTTGCCAGGCTATGTCTCTCAGGACCCTGCACACTTAACCAATCAGCATATACCATGTCACAGTTCTTTCTCTCTGCATCACCCACTGAAAACTAATCCCATGGGGCCTAATACAGCCTTTAACTAGCTGTAGCCCCACCCACTGGATTGGCCCATTGCTAACAAAATAATTAAACCTGTAATCACACAAAAATACCCAAATAATAAATCAAACAAGACACCCACAAATATACAAACACATACCAAATGTTTCTTCCCCCACCAACATCACCTTTGTAGAGAGAAAACCCATATTTAGTGACAAACCAAAAACACCCCTGCACCAATGGTTCGCCCCACCAATCACCCGCGAAACCCCTCTATTTCAACCTAGTGGAACATCCCCTCGGCTTCCCCACGCGAAACCAGGAAGTTGAACCGGGGTTCGGGACGGTGGTGGGTTAACTGTGTACAGAGTTGAAATTACAAAGTTTTAACCCAATAAATGAAAAGTTTGACAGCCAGTGTGGATATTTTCATTATTTGATACCAGAAGACGTTAATACAGACCCAGATAGCACAAGCCTATTTGATGTGATTTTTACATCTGGAAGACGTATTTTTAAGAGTGTTTGCTCATCTGCAATACGTCTATAGGACGTTTCCGTCAGATGTCAAATAGACGTTTAGAAGATGTCAGTTTAACATGCATTCTAAATCATTACATCTTAAAGACATCTTCTAAACGTCTATTTGACATCTGACGGAAACGTCCTATAGACGTATTGCAGATGAGCAAACACTCTTAAAAATACGTCTTCCAGATGTAAAAATCACATCAAATAGGCTTGTGCTATCTGGGGAGGGGCAATAACAATGACAAGGTAAAGTTCGTGTAATATATGTTTGGAGTCATGCACAAATATTTGCTACTTAAGAAAGCCGGTAGATCTTCCCTGCCCCTTAAACAACATTGCATGCTAGCTGGCATTTATGGCGAACTGTGCTAAATGACACTGAATAGTGAACCTGGAATAGAACAGCAAACGGCAATGACATTAATATAACACGGAGAATAGCGGCAGACAGCTTGAATGATAACGCCGGCGTTTGGCTGGCTGCCTGCTGCGTGAGCACGTCACGGCTCAGTCTGTGACATGCGTTAACATTGTCAGGGTCTGAAACCAGCTTGAATGGTTTGGAATCGACAGCATTGTTAATATTTACGTCTGAGTAGAGCTTGCGGTTATGGAGGGGCGGGACATTTGCCGAATACACGAGCCAACTGGTGCCGATCCCAACACACTGGCCGCTCGAGGCCGACTGGGAGAGAGGAGCTGTAATAGTGTAACATAACATAAGAGAAACTCGAAAAATTTGAATATCGTGCAAAAGTTCATGCATTTCAAAATGTATTTCAGTAATTCAAATTAAAAGGTGAAACTAATATATTTAGTATATATCTATATTTATATGCATGATTATACTTTTCAGAGGGCCGACATTTCTGTATTTAAAATCCTTTTTTTATTGATTTCATGTAATATTCTAATTGCTGTAAGCCATAATCATCAAAATTATAACTTTTGCACGATATTCAAATTTTTTGAGTTTCACCTGTATGTGAAAATAATTCGTTTTTTGAACAATCAAGCATGAAAACAAATTGTAGTACACCCCAAAAACAAAATCAAGACCCCTTTACCTATTATTTAAGGAAGTCCTACAATAAATAGCTACGCTGTGCTGTTGTGTTTTCAGATCTGAATCGCTGAGTCAGTGTTTTCCTGTGCTTCAAGCTCTCTATTTACTGTTTCATGCAGATCATTTTCATGGTAGGTCGGGGATATCTGTCCCCAGACCTCAGTAAGCTGTATAAGAGATGTCCCAAAGCCATGAAGAGACTGGTGGCCGACTGCATCAAGAAGTGCAAGGACGACAGGCCTCTCTTCCCTCAGGTGTGTCTGCTTTCTCCAACTAAACACATCACACGAAATCAGTTGCTACTTGTTTTCCAGTATACTTAGCATACAGTATATACACTCACCTAAAGGATTATTAGGAACACCTGTTCAATTTCTCATTAATCAAATCATCTAATCAACCAATCACATGGCAGTTGCTTCAATGCATTTAGGGGTGTGGTCCTGGTCAAGACAATCTCCTGAACTCCAAACTGAATGTCAGAATGGGAAAGAACGGTGATTTAAGCAATTTTGAGCGTGGCATGGTTGGTGCCAGACGGGCCGGTCTGAGTATTTCACAATCTGCTCAGTTACTGGGATTTTCACGCACAAACATTTCTAGGGTTTACAAAGAATGGTGTGAAAAGTGAAAAACATCCAGTATGCGGCAGTCCTGTGGGTGAAAATGCCTTGTTGATGCTAGAGGTCAGAGGAGAATGGGCCGACTGATTCAAGCTGATAGAAGAGCAACTTTGACTGAAATAACCACTCGTTACAACCGAGGTATGCAGCAAAGCATTTGTGAAGCCACAACACGTACAACCTTGAGGCGGATGGGCTACAACAGCAGAAGACCCCACCGGGTACCACTCATCTCCACTACAAATAGGAAAAAGAGGCTACAATTAGCAAGAGCTCACCAAAATTGGACAGTTGAAGACTGGAAAAATGTTGCCTGGTCTGATGAGTCTCGATTTCTGTTGAGACATTCAGATGGTAGAGTCAGAATTTGGCGTAAACAGAATGAGAACATGGATCCATCATGCCTTGTTACCACTGGTAACTGGCTGGTGGTGGTGGTGGTGTAATGGTGTGGGGGATGTTTTCTTGGCACACTTTAGGCCCCTTAGTGCTAATTGGGCATCGTTTAAATGCCACGGCCTACCTGAGCATTGTTTCTGACCATGTCCATCCCTTTATGGCCACCATGTACCCATCCTCTGATGGCTACTTCCAGCAGGATAATGCACCATGTCACAAAGCTCAAATCATTTCAAATTGTTTTCTTGAACATGACAGTGAGTTCACTGTACTAAAATGGCCCCCACAGTCACCAGATCTCAACCCAATAGAGCATCTTTGGGATGTGGTGGAACGGGAGCTTCGTGCCCTGGATGTGCATCCCACAAATCTCCACCAACTGCAAGATGCTAAGATACTCAGGTGTATATAGAATGTCCTCAGGTGTGTTTGCGGCAGGTGTGTATATACTCAGGTGTATATAGAATGTCCTCAGGTGTATATAGAATGTCCTCAGGTGTGTATATACTCAGGTGTATACAGAATGTCCTCAGGTGTATATAGAATGTCCTCAGGTGTGTATATACTCAGGTGTATATAGAATGTCCTCAGGTGTATATAGAATGTCCTCAGGTGTGTATATACTCAGGTGTATATAGAATGTCCTCAGGTGTATATAGAATGTCCTCAGGTGTGTATATACTCAGGTGTATATAGAATGTCCTCAGGTGTGTTTGCGGCAGGTGTGTATATACTCAGGTGTATATAGAATGTCCTCAGGTGTATATAGAATGTCCTCAGGTGTGTATATACTCAGGTGTATATAGAATGTCCTCAGGTGTGTTTGCGGCAGGTGTGTATATACTCAGGTGTATATAGAATGTCCTCAGGTGTATATAGAATGTCCTCAGGTGTGTATATACTCAGGTGTATATAGAATGTCCTCAGGTGTGTATATACTCAGGTGTATATAGAATGTCCTCAGGTGTATATAGAATGTCCTCAGGTGTGTATATACTCAGGTGTATATAGAATGTCCTCAGGTGTGTATATACTCAGGTGTATATAGAATGTCCTCAGGTGTATATAGAATGTCCTCAGGTGTGTATATACTCAGGTGTATATAGAATGTCCTCAGGTGTGTATATACTCAGGTGTATATAGAATGTCCTCAGGTGTATATAGAATGTCCTCAGGTGTGTATATACTCAGGTGTATATAGAATGTCCTCAGGTGTGTTTGCGGCAGGTGTGTATATACTCAGGTGTATATAGAATGTCCTCAGGTGTATATAGAATGTCCTCAGGTGTGTATATACTCAGGTGTATATAGAATGTCCTCAGGTGTGTATATACTCAGGTGTATATAGAATGTCCTCAGGTGTATATAGAATGTCCTCAGGTGTGTATATACTCAGGTGTATATAGAATGTCCTCAGGTGTGTTTGCGGCAGGTGTGTATATACTCAGGTGTATATAGAATGTCCTCAGGTGTGTTTGCGGCAGGTGTGTATATACTCAGGTGTATATAGAATGGATGGAATATAGATGGCACAGAGGTAAAGATTAGACTCTCTCTCTCTCTCTCTCTCAGCGATGGCTATGATGCTGATTCAACATGCTTAATTAGCTGAAACGGTTTTCTGCTAGAATTGTCAACATGTCTGTTGCTTTATGGCTAATCCATGTATTGGCAACATGCTTGTTTAAGTCATCTGGGTAAGGGCCCAGTAAAGGTATGAATTATATCCATATTCGGCTATGTATGTTGTAAATATGTATGTTTTTGAGCAAAACATTATAGGGTTTTTCTCCATTTAATGCAAGTGAACATCGTTCCAATTTTTTATGGACCCCTGCCAACGGAAAAGGGTCTTCTCTAGCGAAATCAGTCGTTCAGGGGGAAAAATCTATATTTTTAACTGCAAAAGTTTGTCTAGGTCCAGCTCTGCAAAGCTGGTGATATGGTTGTAATGTATAGCCGCTTTCCAGCGCCGGGACAATCTGTGCTCGTTTCTTAAGCGTCCCATCCGGTGCTGATCCGTCTCACGCAAACAATGCCCAATAACATGCTCATAAACCTACACAATAATTCATTATAGCTGGTTGTAGTTTTTCTAGAGAGTAGCCTCTTTCTCTCCTTGCGATGATGCACTTGATGTAATTCTGTTCGCGAGACACAAATACATTTTGTTTAAAGAATTAATTATAATTCATTACAACCAAATACATTACCAACCAAACACAAACACACATTATTTCCTCGAGTGTTGTCGCGGGTCATACATACATGATGTATACATGGCTTATATACAGTGCTGTCGCATCTTAATTTACATAAATATGCAAATTAGCCGCACAAATTGTTTGAAACTTGCATTTAATAATTTGCTCTAATAAAAGTCAAATACAATTAAATAAAATTTGCCGCTGAAACTGCTCTCTCCGCAAGTAGCCGTGTAATAAACGGATGATGTACATCCAGCCGGTTGTGATCTCAGAATAAACTCCTCAGGCTGATGAAGACCTGACCCTGATCACCCTGGCAGGGGTCATTCTGAGATCACAACCGGCTGATTTTCTGAGAGCTGTGGCAGTTTCGGGAAATAACACACTCCTGATGGCCTTCTGTCCTCCGTGTCCACAGATTCTGTCCTCCATTGAGCTTCTGCAACACTCGCTGCCCAAGATCAACCGCAGCGCGTCCGAACCCTCTCTGCACAGAGCGTCCCAGAGCGGAGACATGAGCTCCGGCACCCTCGCCTCCGTGAAGCTGCCGGCCTTCTGAAGCCCACGCTGCTGCTGTGAGGTCAGAGGTCATCGACCCTGCTGTCCTGTGTGACCCTGAGGAGCTGGATCCAGGTGTATGTGTGTGTGTGTGTGTGTGTGTGAGCGTGGAGCGGAGCTCTGCAGGACAGGGGCTCGAAGGCTGGTTTCTGTTTCCGAGCCTGGGACTTTTAGATAAGAAATTTGCTACATCTTTCATTTTTATGTGTCTGAAAAGATGTTGCCCTAATGCTCAAAGAGTGATGATGTTTATATATTATATACACAAAAAGAGCTTCATAATTTAGTCAGTATTGAGTTGCCATTGAGTGGTGTTCAAGATGCGCACTTTGAGATCAGTTTTGTGATGTCAAGTATTTTGAAGGTGTTCTTGATATGTATAGAGTACATACTTTTAATCAATTATTTTAATAAAATTAAGTTAAATACCATTTTCTATCATTGTATGTCTTCTTATGCTGGGTTGATGCTTTTTTAACCATTACAGGCTTTATACAATTATGCTCATGGATTAATATACCCTTTAAGTTAAGTTGTTAAATTAAGATTAAGGTGTTTTTTCAGCTTTGAAGCACAACAACAGATATTTCAATATATTCCAGAATACAAAATAATGAGTCTTGCACAGATTATCTCTCTCATAGGTTCTCGCGCTGTCGTGTGACTCGTGTCATGTGCCGTTTTCTCCTTGAGCATCTCTGACCGCTGCTGGTTTTAGTGAGTTGCGTGTGAATCCCTCAATGTCTTTTGTGTGGCAAAAGATCAGCTTTACTTCACAGGGCAGTGGTTCTCGGAGACATCGGAAGAGGGCGCAAGATGATGAAACAAAATGCATTTTATTATAATTAACATGACAATGTGTACAAAACTAAAGTAGCCTAAATTCACGTTTATTTGTACGTTCCTGTCAGTCTGAGGTGCCGTTGCCATGATGACTCGTTGCTATGGGTTGCGTCACTTTGCGTGTCTTGCATCGGACTCGACTGAAGGGGTCAGTTTCCGTTTTCGAGGGTCTAAAACTCCGGAAGGCAGGCGTGCGTAACCGTAGCAAAAGTTTTAAAACAAAAATGCACTAGTGTTAACGACAACATCACGTAGGAATTCCACAGTCTGCTCGGGAACCGATATATGGTGAGTAGCCTGCCTAAGCTCGACGGCAGGAAAAAATAAACCAAACCATTTTTAAAATTAATTTTTTTCAATAATCAAAGGTAACGTTAGTGTGTTGATTTTAGTTTTAAATCCACCGACCAATCGTCATCTGGCACAAGAAGTTCAAATTTCATTGGACAATGTGAAGTGGAGCGGTAATTTTCTAGTCATTCAGAAATCGTTTGAAAATTAAGAGAATTTACATTTATGAAGCGATCTGGATCTGCGTCGTTGAAACAATGGATGTAATTGACTACAAAGCACTGCACAAAACCAGCACCAAAAGTCGCTTTAATCGTAAGTAGTAGCCTATATAAGTTATATTAAGTCAGAGATCAAGAGTACTTTGAAGGTGTTAGATGTATAAGTGTTGTATTGTTTTGAAGGTATAATATGCGATGTGTAAATGTATGTCAATGTAGAATGTATGTTAGATGTACGTTGTATGTATGTTGTATTATTTTGAAGGTATAATATGTGATGTGTAAGTGTATGTCGATGTAGAATGTATGTTAGATGTTGCAAACATACACTGTTATGCAAGAAAAATTTCAGACTCGTCTGACAATAAAGTGTAAAGTAAGTAAGTAAGTAAGTATTGATACACCGTTTACGTTACCATTTGAAAACTATCATAGTTGGTTCAAATGAATGAAGCCCAGTTGCCACCTACAGGCCTATGATGTGAAGTGTAGGCTGACAACAAGTACAGTACAGTACAGTTTCAGTACAGTACTGTTCAGTACAGTACTGTTCAGTTACAGTACAGTTTCCGGTACAGTACCGGTCAAAAATGTACCGGTCTTTAATGACGCGCGTGATGTCATCGAGAAGGCGAAACTAGTAGCGAGTGACTTCCGGAAACGAACGTAAACAAAAACAATGGATGAAGCGGTGAGTGTTGTATTGGCTGTCCTGTGTTCAGAAAAACGTAAAAAAAGAAAGAAAACCCGACAATGGACACGTTCCTGGATTGCTCGAACAAGACAGTATGGGCTGTCAATCCTTCAAAGAGAACTTGAGGTAAAATATTGTTTTCTTATATATTTTTACTTTTAGCCAGTAGTACAAGTAAAATAATGTTGCTAGCTTGCCACAACGATAACATATTACAAAAACAGACTGTTAAAACCTCATACATGTGACGGAACCCGTCGTGGACGAGTCGTTAAAAAAATTAAACATGCTAGTCTTTTTGTCGTGATGTCGTGAAGCATCGTAGGTTGTCGCCCACTATGACACACTATACGAGATGATACGATCGAATCTTGCGTCCCGACGCCCGTTGTCGTTTACGAATCCCCACGACACCCTACGTCAAACGGATCGTGCCAAAATCGGGCTAAAATCGTGAACCAGGCATTTCTTCTAATTAAAGTTATCTTGCCGTGCACAACAGAAACGCAACATCAGCAAACACACATCAGTGTCTAAAGGTGTCTAAAGGTGTCAGGTCTCCTTCCACGTCTCGCAGCGAGTTGACAAATTAGGAAAACCTTACACACTTGCCAAGGCACTGATCTTACCCGCTGCCAAAGGTCTCTGTCCAGTTATGTTTGGAGAGAATGTCTCCGCACAGATTAGTGACATCCCTCTTTCTAACGACACTGTTAGCCACCGCATATCTGACACGGCAAGCGGCGTTAAGGAGTGACTGCTAGCTAACATCATGCAAAGCCAGTACTGTTCCCTGAAGCTCGATGAGACAACCGATGGTGCAGGACTGGCACAGGAGCTTACAAGTCCACAATATTAAGGAGGACATTTTCCAGTGCACACAACTGGCGAGGCATTGTTCAAAGTTCTGGATGGGTTTATAGGGGATGCAGGCATGTCATGGAGTAAATGCAGGACAGCTGTTCAGTGTTATCGGCCCGTCACCCGTGTCCAGCATCCAGCCCCTTCAGCCCAGTGGACCCACTGTATGATTCACCGTGACCCTTCAGCCCAGTGGACCCACTGTATGATTCACCGTGACCCTTCAGCCCACTGGACCCACTGTATGATTCACCGTGACCCTTCAGCCCAGTGGACCCACTGTATGATTCACCGTGACCCTTCAGCCCAGTGGACCCACTGTATGATTCACCGTGACCCTTCAGCCCAGTGGACCCACTGTATGATTCACCGTGACCCTTCAGCCCAGTGGACCCACTGTATGATTCACTGTGACCCTTCAGCCCAGTGGACCCACTGTATGATTCACCGTGACCCTTCAGCCCAGTGGACCCACTGTATGATTCACCGTGACCCTTCAGCCCAGTGGACCCACTGTATGATTCACCGTGACCCTTCAGCCCAGTGGACCCACTGTATGATTCACCGTGACCCTTCAGCCCAGTGGACCCACTGTATGATTCACCGTGACCCTTCAGCCCAGTGGACCCACTGTATGATTCACCGTGACCCTTCAGCCCAGTGGACCCACTGTATGATTCACCGTGACCCTTCAGCCCAGTGGACCCACTGTATGATTCACCGTGACCCTTCAGCCCAGTGGACCCACTGTATGATTCACCGTGACCCTTCAGCCCAGTGGACCCACTGTATGATTCACCATGACCCTTCAGCCCAGTGGACCCACTGTATGATTCACCATGACCCTTCAGCCCAGTGGACCCACTGTATGATTCACTGTGACCCTTCAGCCCAGTGGACCCACTGTATGATTCACTGTGACCCTTCAGCCCAGTGGACCCACTGTATGATTCACCGTGACCCTTCAGCCCAGTGGACCCACTGTATGATTCACCATGACCCTTCAGCCCAGTGGACCCACTGTATGATTCACCGTGACCCTTCAGCCCACTGGACCCACTGTATGATTCACCGTGACCCTTCAGCCCAGTGGACCCACTGTATGATTCACTGTGACCCTTCAGCCCAGTGGACCCACTGTATGATTCACCATGACCCTTCAGCCCAGTGGACCCACTGTATGATTCACCATGACCCTTCAGCCCAGTGGACCCACTGTATGATTCACCGTGACCCTTCAGCCCAGTGGACCCACTGTATGATTCACCATGACCCTTCAGCCCAGTGGACCCACTGTATGATTCACTGTGACACTTCAGCCCACTGGACCCACTGTATGATTCACCATGACCCTTCAGCCCAGTGGACCCACTGTATGATTCACCGTGACCCTTCAGCCCAGTGGACCCACTGTATGATTCACCATGACCCTTCAGCCCACTGGACCCACTGTATGATTCACCATGACCCTTCAGCCCAGTGGACCCACTGTATGATTCACTGTGACCCTTCAGCCCAGTGGACCCACTGTATGATTCACTGTGACCCTTCAGCCCACTGGACCCACTGTATGATTCACCGTGACCCTTCAGCCCAGTGGACCCACTGTATGATTCACCATGACCCTTCAGCCCAGTGGACCCACTGTATGATTCACTGTGACCCTTCAGCCCACTGGACCCACTGTATGATTCACCATGACCCTTCAGCCCAGTGGACCCACTGTATGATTCACCTTGACCCTTCAGCCCAGTGGACCCACTGTATGATTCACCGTGACCCTTCAGCCCAGTGGACCCACTGTATGATTCACCTTGACCCTTCAGCCCAGTGGACCCACTGTATGATTCACCGTGACCCTTCAGCCCAGTGGACCCACTGTATGATTCACCATGACCCTTCAGCCCAGTGGACCCACTGTATGATTCACCATGACCCTTCAGCCCAGTGGACCCACTGTATGATTCACCGTGACCCTTCAGCCCAGTGGACCCACTGTATGATTCACCATGACCCTTCAGCCCAGTGGACCCACTGTATGATTCACTGTGACCCTTCAGCCCACTGGACCCACTGTATGATTCACCATGACCCTTCAGCCCAGTGGACCCACTGTATGATTCACCTTGACCCTTCAGCCCAGTGGACCCACTGTATGATTCACTGTGACCCTTCAGCCCACTGGACCCACTGTATGATTCACCGTGACCCTTCAGCCCAGTGGACCCACTGTATGATTCACCGTGACCCTTCAGCCCAGTGGACCCACTGTATGATTCACCATGACCCTTCAGCCCAGTGGACCCACTGTATGATTCACTGTGACCCTTCAGCCCACTGTACCCACTGTATGATTCACCATGACCCTTCAGCCCAGTGGACCCACTGTATGATTCACCGTGACCCTTCAGCCCAGTGGACCCACTGTATGATTCACCATGACCCTTCAGCCCACTGGACCCACTGTATGATTCACCATGACCCTTCAGCCCAGTGGACCCACTGTATGATTCACTGTGACCCTTCAGCCCAGTGGACCCACTGTATGATTCACTGTGACCCTTCAGCCCACTGGACCCACTGTATGATTCACCGTGACCCTTCAGCCCAGTGGACCCACTGTATGATTCACCATGACCCTTCAGCCCAGTGGACCCACTGTATGATTCACTGTGACCCTTCAGCCCACTGGACCCACTGTATGATTCACCATGACCCTTCAGCCCAGTGGACCCACTGTATGATTCACCTTGACCCTTCAGCCCAGTGGACCCACTGTATGATTCACCGTGACCCTTCAGCCCAGTGGACCCACTGTATGATTCACCTTGACCCTTCAGCCCAGTGGACCCACTGTATGATTCACCGTGACCCTTCAGCCCAGTGGACCCACTGTATGATTCACCATGACCCTTCAGCCCAGTGGACCCACTGTATGATTCACCATGACCCTTCAGCCCAGTGGACCCACTGTATGATTCACCGTGACCCTTCAGCCCAGTGGACCCACTGTATGATTCACCATGACCCTTCAGCCCAGTGGACCCACTGTATGATTCACTGTGACCCTTCAGCCCACTGGACCCACTGTATGATTCACCATGACCCTTCAGCCCAGTGGACCCACTGTATGATTCACCTTGACCCTTCAGCCCAGTGGACCCACTGTATGATTCACTGTGACCCTTCAGCCCACTGGACCCACTGTATGATTCACCGTGACCCTTCAGCCCAGTGGACCCACTGTATGATTCACCATGACCCTTCAGCCCAGTGGACCCACTGCATGATTCACTGTGACCCTTCAGCCCACTGGACCCACTGTATGATTCACCATGACCCTTCAGCCCAGTGGACCCACTGTATGATTCACCTTGACCCTTCAGCCCAGTGGACCCACTGTATGATTCACCGTGACCCTTCAGCCCAGTGGACCCACTGTATGATTCACCGTGACCCTTCAGCCCAGTGGACCCACTGTATGATTCACCATGACCCTTCAGCCCAGTGGACCCACTGTATGATTCACCGTGACCCTTCAGCCCAGTGGACCCACTGTATGATTCACCGTGACCCTTCAGCCCAGTGGACCCACTGTATGATTCACCGTGACCCTTCAGCCCAGTGGACCCACTGTATGATTCACCGTGACCCTTCAGCCCAGTGGACCCACTGTATGATTCACCGTGACCCTTCAGCCCAGTGGACCCACTGGATGATTCACCGTGACCCTTCAGCCCAGTGGACCCACTCAACTTATCTGTGCAAGGTCGGGTTATCAAACTTGACTGCCTTGAAAAGCCTGTACCGAAGCGGCTCCAGGTGGAGCATGACCTCAGGCTTGTCTGGTCAACATCGGTCCACTGATTGACTGTTATGGCTAACGAGACAGGCGCTTTGTCCCAATTTTCACAATTCGTATGGGACTGTTTCTCAATTCAATGCAATGCAAGATGAATCTAATGCAACATGTTTTCTATGTAAAATAGTATGTTATTACAATCTAGTTCTCTTGTTCAAAGTAGTTATGTTGTTTTAGAAACATTTTTAATAATTCATGTTCCATACCTGTCCGTTATATAGTTTTATAAAAGTAACAATTTCTATAAAAGTTATGAAAAGTAATGAGCTAGCTAAGTGCTTCAGTTTACCAGTGTTTATTCACTTGAAACTTCAGATCAAGTGGGGCAATCCATGCGTTTTGAATTTGATTGGGAATATAGCCATTTTGGCCGCTTTAACCATTTTATCTGGCACTGATAGATTTTTCTGGCAATCGGCACCGGTGTGTGTGATGTATCCCAATCTTCAGTCAGGAGGAGCTGGATCATATACTCTGAGTGATATCTGATTTCTGACCTGTAATGCTGCCTGAATCATAATCATACACTGTCCAGAGGAGAACTGCCCCCCCGCCTGAGCTGGGTTCTCCCAAGGGTTTTCTCTATTCGCTCCCTGATGGAGTTTGTGTTCTTGCTCAGTCGAGGACACTTAATGTTCATCAGTGTTGTTGATCTGACTGCGCTGACACTATTATATAAGACCTGACCTGAGCTGAAGAAGACATCACTGCTTCTGCAGAGCGGCTTTATAGCCGAAATAAACTAATTCTTCAACTTTACAGTTACTGACCTGAATCAACACTGAAGTGAACAATCAATGACACTATTATCTTTTAGAGCTGCTTCACAGCTGAAATTAACTCTGTTTGCATCATTGTATCATTTTCACGCTGCTTTGAAATAATCTGTATTGTATAGTGCTTTAAAGGTGAAGAGGTGACAGCATATAAATCAAAATTCATTACCATATGAAATGTGGAACCACTGAAGAGGAAACGACTGAAGCTGCGTGTGTGTTGATGGACTCGGTCTACTCCATCTGTGTTTTCATCATCGCTCTGAATCCCATCCGTACCAAGCCTTTCACAGAAACTTCATTTTCTCAGCGTTTTGTTAAAAAATTTTCTTGATGAAACTTACTTAAAGTGTTGATTTAAAAATAATGCATAAAGCTATACTTTTTATTTATTTTAAAGCAGAATATGTATGTTTGACAGCTAGTGGTTGAAATGACTGACAACATGCACCAGGAACGAGCGCAATGACAATGGAAGGTGCCTTGATTTATCTGCGGTGTAATATGCCTCTGGTCGTTGAGTTTTACAGGAGGATTCTGGGGCTTTGAGTCGGGGGTAATCTGCGGTCTCTGACCCGGTTCCATGGCTGCAATACTGCGTGTTTTCCTCCAGCTGGCGATCGGGGAGTGGGAATACACAGACCACAACTACAACACACGTTCCCACACGGACCAGTGGGATAACTGGCTGTAGTGTAACAACTCCACACTGAGATATTGTCAGGTGTGTTTATTAAAGCAAACACAGGGAAGTATACAGTACTACAAGCAGTCAGCACAGGCAGGTGTTTGGAAGCTTCTGAGATACACAGGACTGAGGCAGAACAAACACACTGGGACGTACATCGACGGAAGGGTCCAGAACAAACACACTGGGAAGTATGTCGACGGAAGGGTCCAGAACAAACACACTGGGACGTACATCGACGGAAGGGTCCAGAACAAACACACTGGGACGTACATCGACGGAAGGGTCCAGAACAAACACACTGGGACGTACATCGACGGAAGGGTCCAGAACAAACACACTGGGAAGTACGTCGACGGAAGGGTCCAGAACAAACACACTGGGACGTACGTCGACGGAAGGGTCCAGAACAAACACACTGGGACGTACATCGACGGAAGGGTCCAGAACAAACACACTGGGACGTACATTGACGGAAGGGTCCAGAACAAACACACTGGGAAGTACGTCGACGGAAGGGTCCAGAACAAACACACTGGGACGTACATCGACAGAAGGGTCCAGAACAAACACACTGGGACGTACGTCGACAGAAGGGTCCAGAACAAACACACTGGGAAGTACGTCGACAGAAGGGTCCAGAACAAACACACTGGGACGTACGTCGACAGAAGGGTCCAGAACAAACACACTGGGACGTACGTCGACAGAAGGGTCCAGAACAAACACACTGGGATGTACGTCGACAGAAGGGTCCAGAACAAACACACTGGGACGTACATCGACAAAAGGGTCCAGAACAAACACACTGGGACGTACATCGACAGAAGGGTCCAGAACAAACACACTGGGACGTACATCGACAGAAGGGTCCAGAACAAACACACTGGGACGTACGTCGACAGAAGGGTCCAGAACAAACACACTGGGACGTACGTCGACAGAAGGGTCCAGAACAAACACACTGGGAAGTACGTCGACGGAAGGGTCCAGAACAAACACACTGGGACGTACATCAACAGAAGGGTCCAGAACAAACACACTGGGACGTACGTCGACGGAAGGGTCCAGAACAAACACACTGGGAAGTACGTCGACGGAAGGGTCCAGAACAAACACACTGGGACGTACGTCGACGGAAGGGTCCAGAACAAACACACTGGGACGTACGTCGACAGAAGGGTCCAGAACAAACACACTGGGACGTACATCGACGGAAGGGTCCAGAACAAACACACTGGGAAGTACGTCGACGGAAGGGTCCAGAACAAACACACTGGGACGTACGTCGACGGAAGGGTTCAGAACAAACACACTGGGAAGTACGTCGACGGAAGGGTCCAGAACAAACACACTGGGACGTACATCGACGGAAGGGTCCAGAACAAACACACTGGGACGTACGTCGACAGAAGGGTCCAGAACAAACACACTGGGACGTACGTCGACAGAAGGGTCCAGAACAAACACACTGGGACGTACGTCGACAGAAGGGTCCAGAACAAACACACTGGGACGTACATCGACAGAAGGGTCCAGAACAAACACACTGGGAAGTACGTCGACAGAAGGGTCCAGAACAAACACACTGGGAAGTACATCGACGGAAGGGTCCAGAACAAACACACTGGGAAGTACATCGACAGAAGGGTCCAGAACAAACACACTGGGAAGTACTTCGACGGAAGGGTCCAGAACAAACACACTGGGAAGTACGTCGACAGAAGGGTCCAGAACAAACACACTGGGACGTACATTGACAGAAGGGTCCAGAACAAACACACTGGGACGTACATCGACAGAAGGGTCCAGAACAAACACACTGGGACGTACGTCGACAGAAGGGTCCAGAACAAACACACTGGGACGTACGTCGACAGAAGGGTCCAGAACAAACACACTGGGACGTACGTCGACAGAAGGGTCCAGAACAAACACACTGGGACGTACGTCGACAGAAGGGTCCAAAACAAACACACTGGGACGTACATCAACAGAAGGGTCCAGAACAAACACACTGGGACGTACGTCGACGGAAGGGTCCAGAACAAACACACTGGGAAGTACGTCGACGGAAGGGTCCAGAACAAACACACTGGGAAGTACGTCGACGGAAGGGTCCAGAACAAACACACTGGGACGTACGTCGACAGAAGGGTCCAGAACAAACACACTGGGACGTACGTCGACAGAAGGGTCCAGAACAAACACACTGGGACGTACATCGACGGAAGGGTCCAGAACAAACACACTGGGACGTACGTCGACAGAAGGGTCCAGAACAAACACACTGGGACGTACGTCGACAGAAGGGTCCAGAACAAACACACTGGGACGTACGTCGACAGAAGGGTCCAGAACAAACACACTGGGACGTACATCGACGGAAGGGTCCAGAACAAACACACTGGGACGTACATCGACGGAAGGGTCCAGAACAAACACACTGGGACGTACGTCGACAGAAGGGTCCAGAACAAACACACTGGGACGTACGTCGACAGAAGGGTCCAGAACAAACACACTGGGACGTACATCGACGGAAGGGTCCAGAACAAACACACTGGGACGTACGTCGACGGAAGGGTCCAGAACAAACACACTGGGACGTACATCGACAGAAGGGTCCAGAACAAACACACTGGGATGTACGTCGACAGAAGGGTCCAGAACAAACACACTGGGACGTACATCGACAGAAGGGTCCAGAACAAACACACTGGGACGTACATCGACAGAAGGGTCCAGAACAAACACACGTACATCGACAAAAGGGTCGTAGTCATGCCAGCTTCCAGGAACATCTCAACAGGACAATCCGTTTGTTCAGGCTTCAGGTTAGTATAACACATGTACACAGAGTTACCTTCATCAATGGGAGTAAATCACGAACAGAAACATTCAGCACATTTCCTTGAGGCGGGTTAACATCAAACAGTCACTTAACTTAGTCACAGTCACAATCTTTCTCCAAACGTGTCCATAGATGGGTAAATCCACAGATAAAGGTTACAAGCAGAGTCCAGTAAAACGCAGCAGTCCCACAGGTCAGTGACGCGAGGAGAGAGGTGGTCGATGGTGTCGAGGCCAGGCCGAGCCGTGTCCCAGTTCAGAGGCGGCATCCTTCCAAAGCCATGAAGCTCGGGCCGAGTGGGACTCAACTGAACTGTGTGTGTGCAATATAAACACATGTTCTTCGTCCTAACATATTTAATTCAACAGCTCAGGCAAAGTTAATCATGTGACCCTTTCATCATGATGTCTATCCATGTTACGGGTAGAATACTCTTCCACATACTAGAATCCAAACACCATCATTATTTCGACCCTATGGTTCAATTTGCACAGAAATTGTAGATGGTTGCATTTGTAGAAGTCAACCATTCTACATTCTATTACATAAGTTACTGTAATAAAAAAACACTTAAATGTAGAATTAAACTGTAACAAAGACACCTTAAAATAAAGTGTAATGAAGAAAAATGTAAGTACTAGGTAATATAATTTAGAACAGAGTGATGAAGACGACGGTGATGAGCGAGAACTGTCCAGAATGATCCAAGGTTTGGCTGTTGCATGTAATTATGTAGAACACACTATGATAAGAACATGTAACTTGAAACAATGATATTTTAAAATATATTTTCGTCAGTTCATCAAAACGTCTCAAAATGTGATAATTTTGACACTTTAATTGTGATTTTTATTTAGTGTTTTCGTTGACAAATCAGGAGTTTAGATCACAAATTTTGGTGACAGGGTTTGTGTATCTCATGAAATGAATAGACATTAAAAATTATAGAGTGATCAGTGGTTGTTCAGTTTTATTTGTATTGCTTATTATTTATTTAATTTGCTATTCTGCAATAATATTGTTAACAAGAAACAAATTGTCCACATTTTTGCAACCCAAAAATGACAGATGTCCAGTAATATAGCTTTCATTCAATGTAGGAAATACATTTCACTATATTTTATAATACATTTACAATACTGGAGTGCAAGAATGATATCTATTAATTCAACAGTGATCACAAAAGAAAAACACACACCTCACCGTTCAACACAATGACACACAATTCCGATCATGCAATTAAAATAAATAATAAATAAATAATAATTTACGTTTTATAGTCTCCTTTCTTTCATGTACACACACACACACCCTTTGTCCACAATTTACTGAAACTTAGACATAAGACAAGAAAAAAAAATATATATATATAAAGTACAATTGAAAGAGCACTAGGCACAATCTGCTGTATCACCACACACAACAACCCTGAAGAGAAACGCTTCACATAGAAACAAAAGCAACCGTCACAAGCGCACAACAGTGAGAGTTACACAGTACAGACTGAAGTACAGATCAGGCCCAAACTAACACTTCTTACCCATTATTTGTGTGTTGCATCTCAGGGCAATGTTTGAATGTTCGAACACAAACTGTTCTTCAAGCTTCTTCATGGTTGTGTTAGTTTGCCTGCACTAACTTTGGTCCCACAGCAACACCATTACAGTCGAGAATGTACTGCAAACATCCTTGAGGAGCTTTCTGCGGCGGGCCGTTCTTCACTTCAGCCAGAGCGTCCTTTTCAGCAGTGACCTGACACACACACACACACACACACACACACACACCTGCTCATACATGTGGCATACAGAGCATCCGAGCTGTTGACACGCTTGTACTCTTCTGCACAATAGAAAACATTCAACTCGCAAAATGTTCTCCTAACAAATGTGAAGAAGCTTGAACGTAGATTTATTTATTTTTTAGCTGGAGGAGTAATTTATTATTTTATATAAACAACTAGAATACTCAAACATGTATTTTATCATACAGTTCAGAGATTCTTCTTCGCTAATATTTGTTGATCATCATTAACTTTTTTGAGATTTGTAAGGTAAATGTGCCTCTCATTGCACCTTTTAGATTTAATATATGTGACTATCAAGGTAATATACAAGTGAAACTCGAAAAATTTGAATATCGTGCAAAGGTTCATGTATTTCAGTAATTCAAATAACAAGGTGAAACTAATATATTTAGTGTATATAACTATATTCATATGCATGATTATACTTTTCAGAGGGCCGACATTTCTGTATTTAAAATCCTTTTTTATATATATTTCATGTAATATTCAAATTTTCTGAGATTTTGAATTTGGGGTTTTCATAAGCTGTAAGCCTGGGGAAAACGTCTCGGTTACTAACGTAACCTCTGTTCCTCTTAAAGAGGGAACAAGTGTTGCGTAAGCTAGCTTACGCTACGGGAAAAACCTCTTTTCTCGAGAATACTGAAGCCAAAATTGTCCTTATAATTTGTATTAGTTTAAAACGCAGTTGCTGCAGTGAGCAGACATAGGTGAGGCAGCTCGCGCTCCTATTGGCTGCTCTGCGGAAACTGCTGCAACCTATCGAGAGGCCACTCATGACGTAAGCACACACGTCATGTCCTGCGCGAATGGGCGTGGCTTATGCCTATATAAGACAGGGCTCGATAGGATGCGAAAACAGATTGTAGCACAAACACGGCAGGGTTACCCAACACTCGTTCCCTCTTCTAGAGAGAACCGAGGTTACATTAGTAACCGAGACGTTCTCTTACGAGAGTACTCTCGTGTTGCTTAAGCTAGCTAACACTACGGGAACCCAATGTAAAACGCTGTGCGTGCTAAAAATCACCACAACACTGAGCCAGGAAGAACCCCGAGCCCATTTGATAATGGGATTTATTTTATTTTTTTCTTAAAGCCGACAATAGGTGGGCTTAATAAACAAAGAAGGTTACTGAATGTAACGAGTGGTGCATAACACATTACAACAGTCAGGGTAGACATAGTCAGCCTGAACTGAGCATTTTGCAGTCTCGAGGACCAAGGTCCGACAGAACTGCGTAGACTGAACTAGACTGATAACAATCCAGCCTGAAGGGCAGGAACTTCTAGGTTATAAAACCGAATAAATGTAGTCGGAGAGGCCCAGCCTGCCGCCATACAGATATCCTGCAGTGAAATCCCACTGGACCAGGCCCACGAAGAGGCCACGCCCCTCATGGAATCAGCTCTGACAACCAAGGGGCAACGGAGGCCCTTGGATATATAAGCTAGTGAAATAGCATCCACTATCCACCTGGACAGGCTCTGTTTCGAGGTAGCAAAGCCTTTAGTGCGGCCACCGAAAGAAACAAAAAGCTGTTCTGATTGCCTGAAGGCGGCTGACCGTTCCACATAAAATCTCAGCGCCCTGACTGGGCAAAGTAGATTCGCGCCACACTCACTGTCAGAACCAGAGAGGGCTGACAGAGAAATGACCTGCACTCTGAAGGGACTGGAATGCACTTTGGGAACATAGCCATGTCTCGGTTTGAGAATAACTTTGGAGTCATTCTGTCCAAACTCAAGACACGTCGTGCTAACAGAGAGCGCGTGCAAGTCACCAACCCACTTGACTGAAGCAATAGCCGTCAGGAATGTGGTTTTAAGGGAGAGATATTTCAGCTCCACAGACTGTAGTGGTTCAAACGGGTGACATTCATGGCCTCTACAACCAAGGAAATGTCCCATGCGGGAACCGAGGGGGGCCGAGGAGGACTCCTTCTAGCTCCCCTAAGGAAGCGAACAATAAGGTCGTTCCTACCCAGTGACCGGCCGTGCGTCTCACAAACGCAGCAATGGCCGAAACGTACACTTTGAGCGTGGATGGGGACCTGCCCTTATCCAAAAGCTCCTGTAAGAAAGAGAGAACCTCAGGTACCCCACACTCTTGTGGATCCACATTGTGGATTAAACACCAATTTGAGAACACTGACCACTTGGAAGCATAAAGCCGTCTAGTAGAGGGCGCTCTGGCTTGCGTATTCATGTTCAACACCCCTTCTGGGAGACCAACGGGTATCCGTTGATGGCCCATACATGCAGAGCCCACAGGTGAGGGTGCCAAATCGAACTCCCGGCCTGAGAGAGGAGATTCTTCCTCAACGGGGCCGAGCTCTGTAGCTGCATTAGCTCCGGAAACCAAACTTGGTTCGGCCAAAACGGAGCCACTAGGAGGACAGAGCACGAGCACACCCTGATTCGTTTGATTACGTGCGGTAACAACGTGATCGGGGGAAAAGCATAAAGAGGGCGGCTGGGCCAGAGGTGGGTCCCTGCTCTTTGTGAAATATATCGGGCACTGAGCATTGTCCTGCGACGCGAACAGGTCGACTTCCACTGTGCCGAAGGTGTCCCATAACCACTGATCCGTCTGAAGGTGAAGGGACTATTCCCCTCGGGGAACGCTGTCCCTGGACAGTCTGTCCGGACCCACGTTCAGGTGACCTGGTACGTGCGCCGCTCTCAGTGAGCGCAGGTTGAGTTGAAGCCATACAAGGAGGCGTTCCGCCAGTGCATGAAGGTTCCGTGATCTTAAACCGCCCAGGCGATTTATGTATGAAACCACCGACATACTGTCCGAGCGGACTAGGACGTGTTGTCCCTTTAAGTGAGGAAGGAAGAACTTTAACCCGTTCTCGACCGCCTTCATCTCCAAGCAGTTTATGTGCAAGCGCCTCTCTTGGCTCAACCACAGGCCAAAAGTCGGTCTACCCTCGCAGAAGGCGCCCCAACCCGTGTTGGAGGCGTCCGTGGAAACTACTGTCAGTTTCGAGAAGGACCCCAGGCTTACACCTGTCTGATACCGACCGAGCGCTTTCCAAGGCTCTAGAGCTGAAAGACAGTTCTGAGTTACCTTGAGACGTAACCTTTTCTGGCTGGGAATAGCGAACTCTTGGTCCAATTGATCTTGAGACCCAAAGTCTCTAAATGGCCGAGTAATAAAGCCCTGTGCGTTATCAGTTCTGTTTCTGACTGTGCCAGTATCAACCAGTCGTCCAAATAGTTCAGTATTCGCATGCCCTGTTGTTTCAGGGGGGCGAGTGCTGCGTCCATGCACTTCGTAAATGTACGAGCTGCTAAAGACAGACCGAACAGAAGGACGGTGTACTTAAGCCTGGCCCTCGAGGCGAATCTCAAGAACAGCCTGTGACGGGGGGCTATTTGTATCTGAAAATAAGCGTCTTTCAGATCCACTGATATAAACCAGTCTCTCGGGCGAATTTGCGCGATAATCTGTCTGGTTGTAATCATTTTGAACGCTCGCTTCATGAGAGCTTTGTTCACAACCCTTAGGTCTAGGATGTGTCTGAGACCACCATCTCTTTTGGGGACCAGGAAATAGCGGCTGTAGAAACCCGACTCACTCTGAGCCAGAGGGACAGTTTCTATGGCTCCCTTTGCACACAGTGTCGCTATTTCGGCCCGAAGTAGATGAGCAACTTGCTGATCTACTATGGTCTCGACACGGGTTACAAAACGCGGGGGTCGGCGAGCAAACTGTAGAGCATAGCCCTGTTTTATAATGTTCAGCACCCAATCTGTCATACTCGGAAGAGCTTCCCATGCTTTTGCACGTATAGCTAGGGGTAGAATGAAATCTGGGCTCTGGGCACTAGGGACCTGGAGACCTGGTAGGGCTGATACATAGACACTGTACAGATAAAGCGTGGTGAAATTTGTTTCGCGTACCGACCCCGAAGTGATAAAATAAAACAAAATACTGTTTCAAATTTATAGGCAAGACAAGTAGTTTGTTTAAGCATGGTTTGTAGGGAATTACAAACCTGCACACATATATTCAAACGCCCAGAACTATAGAATCAATTCTTAATACGCATGTGAACGCCATCAGCGTTTATCACAGGTTCGCATTTAAAGTCTGTTTATAAAGAACGGCGTCGTCTTAGCGGCCCCTAATTTAATAACAAATGATCATTTCGACGGAGGTGAATCAATCAAAACTAACTTTAGCTGGAAATAACATTATTCAAGATTCGCTATAAAGCCAAAACAATCTCTGTTACCTTAAACTATATGTTTGTCTCTGTAAAACTGCTTTGAAACAATCTACATTGTTAAAAGCGCTATATAAATGAAGATGACTTGACTTGACTTGTACTTGCAGTGATTATGCGCGGCAGCGTGCTGGAACCCACCGCTCTCTGATTCATACATAGCATTCTTGTCACGTGGACCTGGGAATGCTTTATGTGTGTGCGTAGCACAGCAGTTGCAGTGTTTGTCAGTGAACGCGCGCGCTGACGAGCGGGCGTCTTTTGTACACTTAAAACACGGTCGGTATGAACCGCCTTTATTGGTGGGAGCCCTGAGTGAGTGAGTGTCACTATATGGGCAGTACTTGTGAGTAGGGGTGGGCACTGAAGAGTGGGCACTGAACCTACTATCGAAACACCCGCGGCGTGAGCCGTGTGTCACTGAACGGGCTGTGCTTATGTGTAGGGGTGAACACTGGGTTGTGGGCACAATTCCTACATTTAAAACACCTTCGGCATGAGACGGATGAACAGACATAATGCTCTTTCTGAGATTTATGTGGGTCGCCGTGAAAACGGCGTTTGTGTACAGGCGAGCGGGTTGTGCAACGGGCTCGTTGGCTGCAAAATACACATCTCCAGTCACCGAAGTAGCGGGAACTGTGAGAGCGATACAAGTTTTTAATGGCGGTCCGGCAACAGCGGGACTCAACCATCGTCGCCTTCCTCAGATTAGGAAGATTTTGTAGGCTCAGGATTCAAAGCGATCTTGGGCCTGGGTCCCCGAGGAGGAGGCAGTTTGCGAGGGCCAGCCGAGCTCGAGCGTTGGCGGGATTCTCTCTGCCGATAACGCTGCGGAGCTGTAGGCGGAGTAGGCGGAGGGTCTGCGTTCTGGCCAGGCGGCTGCTTCTTTGAGCGACCTGTCGCAGAACTCGAGCGTCGAGGAATGAAGTGTCGCATGGCCTGCAACGTCTTCTGATCTTTGAAGAAGCGCTCTACAAACCCTTCAACAGCCTGCCCGAAGAGCCCGGAGGGGGACACGGGCGCGTCGAGGAAGGTGGCTCTGTCGGCGTCTTTCATGTCTGACAGCGTCAGCCACAAATGTCTCTCAACAACAGTGAGGGACACCATGTTCCTCCTGATTGCCTGAGCGGCGGACTTGGTGGCTCGCAGCGCTAGGTCTGTGGCACTTCTCAGGTCCTTGAAGCTCTCAGGGTCCGGGCCCGCCTCGTCCATAGAACGGAGAAGGTTAGCCTGGAATATTTGCAGCACAGCCATGGAGTGCAACAATGAGGCAGCCTGGCCAGCGGCGGTGTAAGCGCGACTGACGAAGGCAGAAGTAGATCGGCAAGCTTTAGAGGGTAGGGCAGCCTTAGAGCGCCATCTAGAGGATGGCGGGCAAAGGTCAAGTCAAGTCAAGTATATTTATATAGCGCTTTTCACAATATAGATTGTATCAAAGCAGCTTCACAGTATCAATCAAAACAACATAACAATGTTCGACCTCCACGTTTGGTAGAGTTGATCAATGGTATTAATGATTGGTTAATTAATTTGAATATCCCCAACTGAGCAAGCCAATGGCAACAGTGGCAAGGAACCGAAAAACTCATCAAGTGACCTAATGGTGTCCTAAAACTCCATCAGGTGACCCAATGGAGAAAAAAAACCTTGGGAGAACTCAGGCTCAGTCGGGGGCCAGTTCTCCTCTGGGGTTTATGAACTGGAGGCCGGATTTACAGTAACTGTAAGATAAAAAAAAAATTATATGAAAGGTGCGCTGCAATGGCCTCCTCAACCGGGGGGATGGAGACGTAACCCTTGTCTTTCGCGCCGTCCACAGTGGAGAGCGTCGGAGAGACAGATGTTCGCAGCCTGGCCAAAAAGGGTGCCTTCCAAGACTTGGAAAGCTCCTCGTGCAGTTCGGGGAGAAATGGATCAGTCCTCAAGGGAGGCGCAAAAAAATTTGATAACAAAAGGTTGCTTTTTGTTTAGTTTGGCCTTTGCGGTGTATTGTTACATCATGTACCTGTTTTGGTTGAATAGCAGTTGGTCTTTTGGGATTTTGTGACACAACATGATTCATTTTGGCAATGACCATGTCTGCTATGAGCTGCTGGTCCTCTGCCTGATGGTCCCCCTCTAAAGGCATACACGAACCCATTACCTACCCCAAAAACACAGGCATTAGTGACATTACATGAAGATACAAACCTGCATAAACGCTCTACAATGTCTTTGTATATCACATCTATACAACTAGTATGCAATTCTTCCAAGCCATTTTAAGTACAGCACATACCTCAGTAATGTAATCTTTTCCATCTTTTCCATGAATAGCTTTTACAGCACAAATGTCAAGGCCTCCAAATATTTCGCAGCAGGTGTCTACCCAGAGCTTATACCTGCAAGACAACGCATCCTGCTTAGTCGTGCTTCAAGCATATGTGCTTACCCGTAGCAGATGCTGTACAGCGAGCCGTTGTGTGTGTTACCTGTCGGTCATAGCCACCTGCTCCACCATGGCAGTGCCAGCGTTGGACTTCCAGTTACCTGACACCGACGTCCTCCTAGGAAACGAGGAGCATTCTTCATCTGTCAAGAACAGCATTCAGCTGAATCTGAGATGTGTTCAGAAACTCTACAGAATAGCATCTGTACTCACATGTAAGCTTTGTAATCATTTCCAATTTTCTGGATCCTGATGTCATATTTGGGTTCGATGAATGGTTCGCATGTGCTGTACGTCTGAGTGACGGCCACCACACTGGCTATGTCCTGAAACTTTGTGTGGTTCTCCACTTTCACCTTAACAACACATACCATTAGATGAGATGTTGAACTACATAATCACAAAACTCTTCTTCTACAGTCATAGTTTGAGTTCCAGCGTTACCTTCCCCACACCAGAGTGAGCGTGCCCGATTTTCACCACAACGGGAAACGCCGGCATGGTCACCTGGTTTGATTTCGCACAAACAGATTATTTATTCATTTAATTATGCAGATAATACTAATTGATCACATTGCTGAAAAACAAAAACTCTTACCATTTCTTTATAGTTGGGGTAGAACGTCTGTTCAATTAATGGAAATTTCTCCAGTCCGAGTTTCTTGTATGCGCTGATCAGACATGCAAACTGCAAATGAGTTTAGAGAGATGAGTTTAGAGAGATGAGGTTCAGAGAGATGAGGTCCAGAGAGATGAGGTTCAGAGAGATGAGTTTACAGAGATGAGGTTGGAGATATCAGACATCAATCAAACGCCGTGTGAGACTGAACGCAGACTTACGGCCCAGGGCTTGTCACAGAGGTTGTAGATGGACTCCAGGGAGTTGATGCTGGGAATACCGGCGTACTGCAGTCCGATGATTAGGTTACGGAAGTCCTCGTTCTCGGTCATGCTGAAAGCATGCTGTCGGATCAGGACGAAGTCTGGCTTGAATGACCTGTAGGGACATACAGTGCACAGACACAAGTAACTGTAGCTATACATGCAACGCTTGACATTTATAATATGTCACAATAGTTCTCCTCGTAACGTGTTCAGGGCCCCATCTGTCAGACGGACAGGCCAATCCTGACAGCATGTCCCTGTTCTCACACTCTCCCGTGAAGACTGTGGACATTATTGTATTATTACAGGGCATTACTGTATTTGGCGTGTACAGACTGAGCTGGTCCTGTAGCAGCTGGTGCTGTAAATCCTGTTCTGCTTTTGGCTGGGCGTGTGTCTATTTGAAAACAAACGTGCCAAGGCGAGTTTATCCATTCTTATGAATAAGCATCCTTATGAAACTAACAATAGGTCAACAATACCCTTACGAAAAAGAAGTATACTTCAAGTTCATTTTATGAAGTAATGTTCAAGTATATTTTAAGTATACTTTATGTAGTAAGTATATTTTTAGGTCACGTTCCAAGAATATTCAAGCTGGCAGTAATAAAACCTCTTATTAAGAAACCACAATTAGATCCAAATAACCTAGCAAATTACAGACCCATTTCAAATCTTCCATTTATGTCTAAAATACTAGAAAAAGTTGTGTCCGCTCAATTGTGCTCTTTCTTGCAAGAAAATGATATCTATGAAAAATTTCAGTCAGGATTCAGACCGTATCATAGCACAGAAACTGCGCTAGTTAAAATTACAAATGATTTACTTTTAGCTTCTGACCAAGGCTGCATCTCAATACTAGTTCTACTCGATCTAAGCGCTGCATTTGATACTATAGATCATAAAATACTCCTGGATCGACTACAAAACAACACTGGTGTTCAGGGACAGGCATTAAGCTGGTTTAGATCGTACTTATCAGACCGTTACCATTTTGTCTGTTTAAATGGGGAAACATCAAAGATAACGTCAGTAAACTATGGAGTACCGCAAGGATCTGTGTTAGGCCCTCTACTATTCTCAATATATATGCTGCCACTTGGTAATATTATAAGAAAACATGGAATTAATTTCCACTGTTATGCTGATGACACTCAATTATATATTTCATCACGGCCAGATGAAAACACTAACTTATCTAACTTGACAGAATGTCTTAAAGATATAAAATGCTGGATGACGTGTAATTTCCTGCTATTAAATTCAGATAAAACAGAGGTATTACTTATTGGTCCAAAAAACTACCCACAAAATCCCTTACAATACAACTTTAATTTAGAAGGATGCCCTGTTACTTTATCCACTACAGTAAAAGACCTGGGTGTCATACTTGACCGCAACCTGTCTTTCGAAAATCATATTTCATATGTTACAAGAACAGCCTTTTTCCACCTTAGAAACATTGCTAAGTTACGTAATATGCTATCAGTCTCTGATGCAGAAAAGTTAGTTCATGCATTCATGACCTCGAGACTAGATTACTGTAATGCTTTATTAGCTGGTTGTCCTGTATCCTCAATAAACAAGCTACAGTTAGTCCAAAATGCAGCCGCTAGAGTTCTTACTAGATCAAGAAAATATAATCATATAACACCAATTTTATCATCTTTACATTAGTTACCTATTAAGTTCCGTATCAATTACAAGGTATTGCTACTGACCTATAAAGCCCTAAATGGTTTAGCTCCAGTCTATTTAACGGAACTTCTATCGCCCTACAATCCGTCGCGCTCTTTAAGATCACTAAATTCGAGGCTTCTGGTCATTCCTAGGATATCTAAGTCCACTAAAGGAGGGAGGGCGTTCTCACATTTAGCTCCTAAACTCTGGAATAGCCTTCCTGATATTGTTCGAGGCTCAGACTCGCTGTCCCAGTTTAAAACCAGATTAAATACGCATCTCTTTAACCAAGCATTCACATAATGCTTACCTTTTATACTACTGCCGAATCAGATCGAATGCATTAATATTATGAACATCAGCTACGCTAATTATTTCTCATCTGCCTTTCTGCTGTTATCTCGGGACGCAAGTCCCGAGGTAAATAGCGTTCGTCAGCTCCAGTTTGTATCCAGCCTCTCACGGAGACTTCAGATGCCCCAACACCTGTGATGAGACGACTCGACGCCTGTGAAGAGACGACTCAACGCCGGCGATATGTTATTGTGAAAAGCGCTATACAAATAAATTTGAATTGAATTGAATTGAATATAGGCTACTAATGTCAATATGTACTAGCAGTAAACTTGTAAGTGTACTATTTTAATACCGCTTGGGACTAAATTGGCCCACTTGTAGTATATAAAAGTATATATTTAAGTGTACTATATGTGTACCAGTAGTAAACTTTAAGTGCACAACTAGTTCATAATTACGTTTCTCATTTGTACTGCAAGTGAACTAGGGTATACTAGTAGTTTACTATTTTAATACTTGTAAATGTTTAGTTTATGAAAGTACACTCTCAGTAAATTACTAGTTTAGTAGTTATATACTGCAAGTATACTTGCAAGTTTTCTTTTAGTGTACTCTCAGTAAAGTACTAGTTTGGTAGTTTTATACTATAAGTTTTCTTTGTAACACATTTCACTCAAATAATACAACATTGAATTATGCTACACTTTTTAAATATATGATTTACTTTGACACATCTAAGTAATTACTACAATTGATATAGTGTGTCTCATCATTACAAAAGGTACACGTGTGAATGCAGTGACCTCAATACTTGGTAGACAATACACAATGACGGTAACATTTGATGGATCGTTTTTGTGTTTGAATGTGTAATTTTAAGTAGAAAATGAACTCCAAATGTCACACAATGGCAAGTTACTAATCCTAACAACAAACGCAATGATAAAATAGTGTAAATACAGCTGGAAAACAGTGAAAAATCAACCTAATTAATTATTCAAGGCCCAGTGCATGATGAGAACACCAGTATCAGAAAAGTTGAGTAAATTTACTTAATTTTATAATGTTGATATTTACGCTTTCATTTCTACATGATTGAATTGAGTACTACTATAGAATTTACTTATTTTTTTTATTCTTGCCTGAACTAACTTTTTCATGTAATTTACATAGTTTTTTTTCTGTAGAATTTACTTCACCACAAAATCATTTTTATCAGTGTAGTTTACAAATTATATAATATTTTTGCTCTTTTAGTGTACTCTCAGTAAACAACTAGTTTAGTAGTTTTATACTACAAGTTTTCTTTAAGTGAACTTAACATCATACTTATAGTTTATCATCATACTTATACTAGCCTACACACAAATTCAGATACGCAGAATTAGAAACATATCTGTTTTATATAAATAGTTTAATCAATATTTTCAAAAAATTTACGTTTCATAAGACTGTATATAAAAAACTATGTAAAAAATTTATATTTAATAGACTACTCGATCAAAAGAGTTAACACAACTATAAGCCAAGTATACTTTGAATACTTTTAAGTATATCTCGATAAAAGATTGAGTACAATTACAGGCCAAATATACTTGGACTTTTCTCTCAGTAAAAGTCAGTCAAGTACACTTAATGGTAATTTTAAGTATATTTCTGAGAAGTATATAAAATATAGATGGTATATAAGTATATAAAAAGTATGCTTTCTTATTTTTAGTTGAAAAGAAGTATACTAATAGAACACTTGAATAAACTTATTTTTCGTAAGGGTACTTGTTATCACTGTGTTCAAGATCAGGTTCAGTTCCATGCTTATTTTATTTACTCTATAAGCTATTCCACCCGAAAGCTTGTTACTATATAAACTTGAACATGTTAGTTTATAAGTGTGTAATATTATGTTTTAAAAAAGTATTTAATAAGCTACTCAATCAAAATAGTAAACACAAGTACAAGCCAAGAATACTTAGAATACTTAATTATACTTTTAAGTTTATCTCGATCAACAAGTATAGGCCAAATACTTTTCTGTCAGTACAAGTCAAGTATACTTAAGTGCAATTTGAAGTACATAAAGTATATTTCTGAGAAGTACATAAAAAGTAGACTGAAAGTATAAAAAGTATACTAATAGCACACTTTTTCGTAAGGGTATGCCAGTGCTGTGACCCTTCCCAGTTTAGTCTAACGCAGTATACATAATTTAAAAAAGAAAATAGATATAGAATAGTGTTAAAGAAAGTGTCAGTATTAACGGATCAGGGAACAGTCCGGGTGAGGGTCCGGGAAAGAGATGTTGTGCCTCTTTGAGATGATGGCACCACGAGGCAGAAAGCACGTACGTCTGGAATATAAAGGTATAAAGGGAGCAGAGCCAGTGGTTGTTCTATAGACAAGCATCAATGCCTTGAGTTTGATGCGAGCGGCAACTGGCAACCAGTGCAGGTTTATGAGGAGAGGAGTGACGTTTGTGTCTTAAACACTCTTGCTGCAGCGTCTGGATCAGTTGTTTCGACCGGTCTCCCACCATGTGCTTGTTAAAGGGGTCCTATTCACTCTAAAAATGCTATGTTGGCTTTAATTAACTTTGTTGTGTTAACAGTTGGCTTTAATTAACTCTTTTATGTCAACAGGTCCAATGTAACTAGGTTATGTTGGATTTATGAAACATTATTTATTTCAATTAACTTAAGTTAATTACATAAGGTTAATCCAATGCTGTTTAGTTGAATAAGGTTAACAGTCTTTATTTTGTCCAAAACAATGAAGTTAATTAAGTTCAATTATCCTAAAATGATGATGGATAATTATTAATGGTAACAAGCAGAATCACTGAAGGAGAAAATCTATTTTTTAAGACACCGTTATGGTGATCAGTGTTTGCTTTAGTTGGGCTCTTGACCCTTGAATCACTAACTTAAAATTTTTGTTTGGCTGTTATATCCGTGTCATAACTGCCAGATGAACAAAGAGAAAAGTTGATCAGGTGTTGGTTATGTTTTGACATAATTTGACCTGAATAACTGAACTCATGTGGAGTCTTATCTCTGACTTAAATGTATATTTTTGATTACAGCATCACAGTGATTCTACATAAAATCCATAATATTCTAAATAATCTAAAGGATCTTATCTAAAGGATTTCTTAAAAGTTGTTCTGACAAAACAAAATCTTCCTTTTAGGCACACACAGACTTCAATAATCAGTGTATGAATCTCAACAATGGTGACAAATGGAATATTCAATTAGGGAAAGGAAATTACTAAAACAATTCAGATCATAATTTATTCATACCGTAATGCATGATGGGAGTCGTGAATGAGATTTGATTGGCAGCACCCAGAATGCACAGCAACATGCTTTATTATTGTCACCATAGTTGAGATTCACAGGCTGATTATTGATGTCAGTGTGTCTAAATAAAGTATTTTTCAAAACATTTTGATCAAAACAACTTTATAGAAATATTTTGGATTATATTGTAAATGCTGATAATAATTAGCAGTAGAATCACAGATCTGCTGTAATCGACAATGTAGACATAACTCTCTAAATGTGACTTGTGATTCAGGTCAAATTATGATTACATCAAAACAGAACCAACACCAAAATCTAAAGTTATTGATTCAAGGGTGAAGAGCCCAACTAAAGCAAACACTGATCTCCATAACGGTATCTTAAAAAATATATTTTTGCTTGTTAACATCAGGTGTCTTCAATAATGCTCAATCATCACTCAATCAATCACTTAATAATCTTATTAACGTTGAATGTAAAAAAAATAACATTAGGATAATTGAACTTAACGTAATTGTTTTGGATAAAATTAAGACTGTTAACCTTATTCAACTAAACAACATTGGATTAACCTTATGTGATTAACTTAAGTTAATTGAAATAAATAATGTTGCATAAATCCAACGTAACCTAGTTATGTGGGACCAGTTGACATAACAAAGTTAATTAAAGCCAACACAGCATTTTTTAGAGTGTATAATGCCCTTTTCACAAGATGTTAAATAAGTCTCTGATGTCCCCAGAGTGTGTATGTGAAGTTTTAGCTCAAAATATACAGATATTTTTTATAGCATGTTAAAATAGCATGTGTGTGTCTGTGTGTGTTAGCAGCTCCAATTACACAGACACACACTGAACATTTCAAAAACGTTTAGTCTTTGGTTCGCCAGAACTTAAGCTCGCTCTGCCAGAGGAATGGCTTCTTCCAGCGTTCAGGAGCTTTTCTGCGCAGGACATCTGAGCTGGCCATCACTGCCCTCCTGTGAGACATCTAGACCGGAGGCGTAGCGGACCGCTCCCTGCTCATTCAGGGGTGTGACGGGGCACATTACACACGGCTCTAACATGGTTTCTCATGGTTTCATTCAATATGTATGATAATCTATACTCATATAATGTCTCAAATAGTCATTTTAGACAGAGTTTTGGATATGTGTCTGAAGACTCTGCAAACAGACACTGTGTCTTGGTGACAACAAGCCACTCAAATCATTACGAATGGCCTTTTATTATGATTGTCCTTTATTACATCCCAGGATGACGATACAGCTTTCATGTGTGACGCATCAAACCCGTTCTCTGCTTTCATACTGATTGAAGGTTAAGAAATGTTGATGACTGTTATTGTACACACAATAGCACATTAGATTATAGAAACTGATCTTTTTAGATAATATTCAATATTATTGCACATTATCTCAGTTATTGCAGTACAATATCAACAGCTTGAGGGGTTTACCTGACAATCTTGTTTTCGTTCTGCAAACCCTGCACAGCCACGTTACATGATCCGTCAGCATGAGCCACAACACTGATGTCACCAAACTCAGCCTGAAAACAACAGAAATGAAGGAATAAATAAGAATACTTTGATTTGATTTGTCTTTTGACTTTTATAAACTCACCTGTTCAACTTTAATGTCATAACCTCCATTCAGTTTTTTTCCTCTAAAGAGTTTGGCCCTGTAGAAAAGGAGAAAAAAAGAGATGATTTAAAAAGTGATAAAATATACACTGAAAATATGTTTCCATTGTGTCTGATTTGATTGTTCTGTTCTGAGAATGGACATGCTCAGGTCATAATAAATTGTATCATGTATCAAATTGTGTAAAAAACACATGAGAGTTATTTGCATTTCACAAGCAAATAAGAAAAATTTACTTGGCTTACAAATTATGTGCTTTATTATCTGTGAACTCATGTCTTTAATAATCTATTTTTCCATCACTAATATGCAAGCATAACTCTGTGAACTGTGTCAGTTATAGGGTACAACGGGGCTAAAGACACACAGTGTATGATTGCAGAAACAAAATATATGTTTGTATGGAACATTGATGGAGCAACAGATTTTGTTCGGAGAAAAAATCTTATAAATGTATGAGGTGGCGAGGTCTTTTACCCCAGACACAGACCAGCAGGGCAAAGGACACAAATACTTCAACTAAAATAATGTTTTTAATCATGTCTAAGTTAATACTTAGCTAAGTTTGTTTTACAGAGCTGCAATGCCAACAAGAATGCGGATCTACAGTCATCTCAGTAACACACGGCTATAATCCAGAGCAGTTTCAGGATCTACAGTCATCTCAGTAACACACAGCTATAATCCAGAGCAGTTTCAGGATCTACAGTCATCTCAGAAACACACGGCTATAATCCAGAGCAGTTTCAGGATCTACAGTCATCTCAGTAACACACGGCTATAATCCAGAGCAGTTTCAGGATCTACAGTCATCTCAGTAACACACGGCTATAATCCAGAACAGTTTCAGGATCTACAGTCATCTCAGTAACACACGGCTATAATCCAGAGCAGTTTCAGGATCTACAATCATCTCAGTAACACACGGCTATAATCCAGAGCAGTTTCGGGATCTACAGTCATCTCAGTAACACACGGCTATAATCCAGAGCAGTTTCGGGATCTACAGTCATCTCAGTAACACACGGCTATAATCCAGAGCAGTTTCGGGATCTACAGTCATCTCAGTAACACACGGCTATAATCCAGAGCAGTTTCAGGATCTACAGTCATCTCAGTAACACACGGCTATAATCCAGAGCAGTTTCAGGATCTACAGTCATCTCAGTAACACACGGCTATAATCCAGAGCAGTTTCAGGATCTACAGTCATCTCAGTAACACACGGCTATAATCCAGAGCAGTTTCAGGATCTACAGTCATCTCAGTAACACACGGCTATAATCCAGAGCAGTTTCAGGATCTACAGTCATCTCAGTAACACACGGCTATAATCCAGAGCAGTTTCAGGATCTACAGTCATCTCAGTAACACACGGCTATAATCCAGAGCAGTTTCAGGATCTACAGTCATCTCAGTAACACACGGCTATAATCCAGAACAGTTTCAGGATCTACAGTCATCTCAGTAACACACGGCTATAATCCAGAGCAGTTTCAGGATCTACAATCATCTCAGTAACACACGGCTATAATCCAGAGCAGTTTCAGGATCTACAGTCATCTCAGTAACACACGGCTATAATCCAGAGCAGTTTCAGGATCTACAGTCATCTCAGTAACACACGGCTATAATCCAGAGCAGTTTCAGGATCTACAGTCATCTCAGTAACACACGGCTATAATCCAGAGCAGTTTCAGGATCTACAGTCATCTCAGTAACACACGGCTATAATCCAGAGCAGTTTCAGGATCTACAGTCATCTCAGTAACACACGGCTATAATCCAGAGCAGTTTCAGGATCTACAGTCATCTCAGTAACACACGGCTATAATCCAGAGCAGTTTCAGAATCTACAGTCATCTCAGTAACACACAGCTATAATCCAGAGCAGTTTCAGGATCTACAGTCATCTCAGTAACACACGGCTATAATCCAGAGCAGTTTCAGGATCTACAGTCATCTCAGTAACACACAGCTATAATCCAGAGCAGTTTCAGGATCTACAGTCATCTCAGTAACACACGGCTATAATCCAGAGCAGTTTCAGAATCTACAGTTATCTCAGTAACACACGGCTATAATCCAGAGCAGTTTCAGGATCTACAGTCATCTCAGTAACACACAGCTATAATCCAGAGCAGTTTCAGGATCTACAGTCATCTCAGAAACACACGGCTATAATCCAGAGCAGTTTCAGGATCTACAGTCATCTCAGTAACACACGGCTATAATCCAGAGCAGTTTCAGGATCTACAGTCATCTCAGTAACACACGGCTATAATCCAGAACAGTTTCAGGATCTACAGTCATCTCAGTAACACACAGCTATAATCCAGAGCAGTTTCAGGATCTACAGTCATCTCAGTAACACACGGCTATAATCCAGAGCAGTTTCAGGATCTACTGTCATCTCATTAACACACGGCTATAATCCAGAGCAGTTTCAGGATCTACAGTCATCTCAGTAACACACAGCTATAATCCAGAGCAGTTTCAGGATCTACAGTCATCTCAGTAACACACGGCTATAATCCAGAGCAGTTTCAGGATCTACAATCATCTCAGTAACACACGGCTATAATCCAGAGCAGTTTCAGGATCTACAGTCATCTCAGTAACACACGGCTATAATCCAGAGCAGTTTCAGGATCTACAGTCATCTCAGTAACACACGGCTATAATCCAGAGCAGTTTCAGGATCTACAGTCATCTCAGTAACACACGGCTATAATCCAGAGCAGTTTCAGGATCTACAGTCATCTCAGTAACACACGGCTATAATCCAGAGCAGTTTCGGGATCTACAGTCATCTCAGTAACACACGGCTATAATCCAGAGCAGTTTCAGGATCTACAGTCATCTCAGTAACACACGGCTATAATCCAGAGCAGTTTCAGGATCTACAGTCATCTCAGTAACACACGGCTATAATCCAGAGCAGTTTCAGGATCTACAGTCATCTCAGTAACACACGGCTATAATCCAGAGCAGTTTCAGGATCTACAGTCATCTCAGTAACACACTGCTATAATCCAGAGCAGTTTCAGGATCTACAGTCATCTCAGTAACACACAGCTATAATCCAGAGCAGTTTCAGGATCTACAGTCATCTCAGTAACACACGGCTATAATCCAGAGCAGTTTCAGGATCTACTGTCATCTCAGTAACACACAGCTATAATCCAGAGCAGTTTCAGGATCTACAGTCATCTCAGTAACACACAGCTATAATCCAGAGCAGTTTCAGGATCTACAGTCATCTCAGAAACACACAGCTATAATCCAGAGCAGTTTCAACTTCTCGCTAGTACTTACATGTGTCAGAAACATGTCATGAAGTGCACTAACTGCAGGACTGATCCTGTGCAGATCCTCAGGTGAGCGTTTCTCCACACAGATGTTCAATGCTAATACACCTTTATACTAAAAACCTCGTACCTCATATAAAGGCAAAAATGCTATTCATGCGCAGTAAAAGGTACATTGGTGTAGTTCAAGTTCAAGTTCATTTATTTATATAGCACATTTAAACAGCCGCTTAGACAGACCAAAGTGCTTTACAGAACACACAATTAAGAAAAGTAAAAACAGCAAAACAACCCCTAAAACACATAAAAAGCAGCAGAGCTACGAGTAGCCTTATCAGAGACTCCAATGAAAAAAAAAGATGAAAAAAAAAAAGAGATCAATATGCTAAAGAGAACAGGTGGGTTTTTACCAAAGACTTAAAGATAGAAAGGTTGGGGGCCGTTCGGTTCTCTAGGGGCAGGGTGTTCCACAGACGAGGCCCTGCCACTGCAAACGCACGCTCCCCTCTACGCTTAAGTCTGACACGAGGGACAACCAGCAGAGCCTAGTCGTGTGACCTTAGGCTTCTGGACGGAGTATATGGATGAATAAGTTTGGAGAGATAGACTGGAGCTAAGTTGTGTAAAGATTTAAAAACAAATAGGTGGATTTTAAAATCTATTCTCTGCCGGACTGGCAGCCAGTGTAACGATTTAAGAATCGGAGAAATATGGTCATATTTGCGATAGTTAAGAATAAGTCTAGCCGCAGCATTTTGGACCAACTGAAGATGGGAAATCTGAGAAACTGATATCCCACAGTAAAGTGAATTGCAATAATCCAGCCGACACGTGATGAATGCATGAACCGCCATTTCCAAAGTTATCGGAGTAAGAAAGCCTTTGATTTTAGATAGTAAGCGAAGTTGGTAGAAACCGGAACTGATGACAGATGAAATGTGTTTGTCCAATTTTAAAGACTGGTCAACAAGAACACCTAAGTTCCGCACTCCTGTAGATTTAAAGGGAGATAGACTCCCCAAGTCTGGGTTTATACACTGGGACCTTTCACTGTTGAGTAAAGTTGAGTAAAAGCAGTAGTAGCCTATAGTTAGATAGTATACAACATAGTATACTGTACAGTAGGTAAAATTATTCATCCCTAAATGTCTGAGCTAAAAGGTTTGGGCCATATTCCAATACAAAAGAAAGCATTTTAATGTTGAATCTAATTATTTTAATGTATACAGTCTAAGGCTATGTCAAATGTCAAACACAATTTGTTCACTTACAGCACTTGTGTAAGGGTAAACTGAGCCAGGGAACTCTAGACAAATATATAACAACCAGTGTAAGATTTTAATTTCTTAAACATTGAAGTTCTTACAATTAACACTGTTTTCAGAAAATAAATCGCTGGAGGTCTTAAAAGAGCACTAAACGTTACAGATAAGGCTGAGCCACCTCGTGATGCCACGCCCCCTACCCAGACACACACTAATCTTAGTCTCTAAACTTTGCAGGCATTGCTCTGTAAATTAAATTGAGAATATAATATGCATGCGATTTTAAATGCTGTAGTCTACGCCAGAGAGACGTGACGTGTTACACACACACTTCGCGGTGTGTATGCGGTAGCCTACAGGAGCAGCTCGCGCTATAGTGCTTCACATATGATGCGTTTACAGTGCGCAACGGATCCGCGGCTGAACCATAGACAATATAAGAAGGGCTGAACCACAAACACATTTACTCACTACTGCTATTTCAAATCCAGAAGTGATCAGCAACTTATATTTAAAAACAAGTTTTTTCAGCATTGCGATTCTCTTTGTACACATACACTCTTAATTGACATATTCACGTTTAAATACAATTTAAACGTAGTATTCAATGTAATAGCCTACTTCTATATAGATTATTAGCCTAAGTTGCTCAAGCAAGTGGTCAAATATTTAACCATGTACCCTACTTATATTAAAATTTGGCAAAAACAGCAGATACCTTTTAAAATCTTTATAGAATAAATCTTGCATGTCACACTTTTTTTTCATCTCCACGAGACTGTCGTTCCTTCTTGAAGTAAATTGTATTCCTTTCTTTACCCCGATCTTAAAGTAAAAATATGACTGTGAAAATAGTTTTTAATGAAATGCATTTATGGTGAGAATACTACATTTTATTAAATTAAATGCATTTATGATGAAATTCATTCTCATGTCAATCTGTGTTCATTTTGACCGAATGCGCTGTCACTTTAATAAAACTGTAGTGCAATGGTCGCCACAACCATGTACTTATATTAAAATTTGGCAAAAACAGCAGATACCTTTTAAAATCTTTATAGAATAAATCTTGCATGTCACACTTTTTTTTTCATCTCCACGAGACTGTCGTTCCTTGTTGAAGTAAATTGTATTCCTTTCTTTATACCCCGATCTTAAAGTAAAAATATGACTGTGAAAATAGTTTTTAATGAAATGCATTTATGGTGAGAATACTACATTTTATTAAATTAAATGCATTTATGATGAAATTCATTCTCATGTCAATCTGTGTTCATTTTGACCGAATGCGCTGTCACTTTAATAAAACTGTAGTGCAATGGTCGCCACACGATCAGAACTGTTTTTTTTCCATTTGTGACCACTACATGAATAAACAAGAGCTTTATTATAAATATATTAATGAAAAAAAATCCTTTAAACATGACATGTATTAGGTTATTACATTTTTATTTTTTTTTAGCTTTGACCCAATCAGGAATTAAACAGCTCTAGTCATGTGATTCTGTACACCGACATGAACAGATGATATGTGGTGTGTGACATCTCAAAGCAGTTAGTTTACCACTGAACACATTCTCTGAAGCTTTGACACTGTATCACAAAAAACATCATCCAACCACACAAATCAGCAGCCTAGCTTTTCCTGCGTTTGAAGAAATGGCAGAATTGTGGATATATGTAATAGTATGTGAGCATGAGTGTCACCTGATTTTCCTAAACACTGAAATGCTCCAGATATTCCTGCTCCTCAGATTCACCCACACTCCTTTACATGTCACTCACTCAATCAATCAACTTTTATTTATATAACACAATAAAGCAACAGTAGCCATTGTGCTGTACAAGAGGATATCTATATATGCTATATACATCGCAAACCAAATGATAAAGGGATTTTACATCAAAACCATCACAAATATTCAACATTAAAAATCAAGGACAGTTGTAGGTATTATGGATAGGCTAGTGGAAGACAATTCAACAATTTTGGACCAACAATATAAAAAGCATGTGTATTTAACAATATGTGTATTTAATAATAAATATATGTGTATTTAATAATATATAATCACATTGTTTTGACATCTTGTCTCAGTGTTAATCATGCTCACTAGAGATTAAGTTTAATAGAATCAAACACACTTTAGGCACGTAAATCCGAGAGACCCAGGGTTTATGCAGTGATGGCGTTGCCTTTTTCCAGTCAATACCAGCACTGAAACGTGCATACTATATTCTCCACCACTCAAAATAATGATTAAGCTGCAGCACTAATGCAAACACGAGGAGAAGCCAAACAACGCCTGGTAATCAGTGACTTTAAGTGAGGAGCTCTTACCAGTCGTGCTGGGCTCCGTCGATGACCAGCAGGATCTTCAGGCTCCTGGCCGCTGTGGACACGAGCGTGTGCTCCACCAGCCCCGCCGAGGCGGCCGTCTGCTTCACCACACTGCTGATGGAGCTGAAGAAGCCCGAGCCCGAGGCCGGCGGCGGGGCGGGTCCCCTGTCCGGGCCCGGGGACCCCGGAGCGGGTGCTGAGGCTGGTCCCGGGGGCGGGGGCTGAGCAGGGTCTGGTTTCTGCAGGTCGGACATGTATCCATTCGGCAGGTTGGAGATGAAGGTGCTGTCCGACAGACGCCGGCGCAGGTAGTTCATGACTGAGACTGATCTGGACACAGATTCAGAGGGTTTATTATCCCGCAGGAGACGGCTCAGAGCTGGGATGCTGGGATCCTCCTCGAGTCGCAGTGCTTCCTCTCCTCTCTGCTTACACCATCTCTGATGTCACACATGCAAACAGCCAATCAGGCGCTTGCTGCATCTCTGCAGGAGATGCCGTCCTCTCCCCTCCCCCATCCTCCGACAGAAGGGTTCCTGCGGTACATGTGTGGGGAACGACCGTCACGGTCCCCTCGGCAGCGCTGCTCTGTTTTCCTCGAAGGTCCACTGAAGAGATTGTCATTTCATGAGCTGTCACACCCGGTCTTTCTCATTTACTGCATGCCTTATCGCAGCGTAGGCTACTCTTGATTCTTGTTGGAAATGTAAAAAGATAAGACAGTATCTTTGAACTATTTATTTTTCTTCTTGTGAATATTCAGTATGACGTTATTTATTATTAACCGATATTGACAGACAGACTGAGAGCCAAATAAAAATGCTCCTGTTTTAATGCTTCAGTAATTGTGTATTTTCAATTTATCATCTAAGTGTCATTATTCATCATTATCCTTCTGTTTAATACATGCAAATTTTGTGTTTTGGTCAATCCGACCACAGTGGTCAAGCCAAGAGAGATGAATGAGCATGTATACCTGGTGTTTAAATGCCTGGTGTTTAAATGTCGTGACTGCATTCCTCTGAAGGTTTGTGTGATTGTGTCTCTATCAGCAGGAGAAGCAGAGGCTGCTACACACAAATCATGTCTATCTCACAATTATATATCATAGCAAGTTTCTTTTGTACTGAATCTGAGATGAGGCACTATTCGGAACTGTCAATCAAATTTCCTCTTTATTTTCATCTTGAGATGCTACATGTTTTTGGCATGTTTTTCCACTGCACAATGCGTACCACAGTTACGTTGGTCCAGGCTGGTTTCTTCTGGTTAGAGCTGGTTACAGAAACCGGGACAGTTTTGTTGTGCTGCTTTTAAGATGAATGTGAAAGTCAGTGAGAGTCACCAAGAATGCACTGAAAACTACAAACCAATCAGAAATGATTTGCATCACATGCATTGTTTTTGTTTTGTTTTGCTCATGTGTGTTTTTTTTTAATCAAAATTGTTTAGTAATTTGTGGAATATTTTATGTATATACAAGTTAAGGCATATTGTAGGTTTACTTTTTGTAAAAAAATAAAATAAAAAGAGATTAAAGAATTATTTTATTTTATTTGTAGTATCTTCTTGTACCTTGTAGTATTTCCTTTTTACATTATGTGCAATTTTATCGTCATTAACATGATCCCATTACCTTCACATTATCCCAGTCCCATATACACAGTGTACACCCACAGTTACCAGTAAAGCACCTTAAATATTTCACTGAAACTGATTAAACAAATTTTCATAATAAGTTTATCATAAGCAAAAGGAGAAAGGGGGTATAAGAGGCAAGCAACATAATATAAGGCAGGTGTTTTTAAAGTCAAAGATAGTGGGCCTTCCTACAATATACACAATGACACCCCCCTGTATGAATTACATATGCACAAATGCTTAATAAAGCTATGAAAGATATAGTCAAAAGCAGTAAATGATTTTCCTCTCCCTTTTGTTTGTTTGACTGGCATCAATGACAGGCTGCTGTCACTTTAAGAACTTATGCATGCATCCAGCATAATGATAAATTTGCTCAACTGTTTACTTTCACTTTAGACATGAGTGTGTTTACATGAATACTCACTACACTGTAAAAACTAAAACCCGTAATTTTTACGGTAAAAAAACGGCAGCTGTGGTTGCCAGTACTTTACCGTCAAAAATACGGTAGCAACGTTATAGGTTTTACAGACTTAACTTAAAATTTACAGTAATAAACCGTATTTTATTATCTGAAAAAAATCACGAGTGGGGTAATGTTAATGAACAAGAATAAAGTTCAACATAAGCCTATACAGCTACTATACACTGTAAAAAAAATCCGTAAAAATACGGTACAATGTACCATATTTGAAGGAATTTTCCGTATTTGTCTTTTACGGGACTTTTACCCGTATTTTGAATTACGCGTTGCATTGTGGGTAGTAGATCCTGATCGGCGCGAAAAGTTTGAGACGCAACCGCCATTACACACGCAGACGACCGCGGCCAAAGTTGCTTTTAAAGTCGGATTTCGGGTGTGTGGAAGCCATTCTGACACTTCTGTGGTAAAAAAACGAAAATTATATTTTGCTAAATGTCAAATAAGCTGTTTTCGTAACGTTATTTAGTTCCCGCCTGGCTTGTTAAGCAAATGAATGTCAGAGCCGTCGTGTTTATCATTGTATGCATATCGTCACACAATGAAAGATTTAGTTCACACTCGTGGAAGTTCCTCTGATTGTATGTGTTATAGTGTCCTCTTTGTAACTGGTTTACTGGCTTTTATTTTGTCGGTGATGCGGTTTATTTCGTGCCGAGCGCATCCGTTAACCAGTTGTGATAAAGTGCATTAACGTTAACAGTTAACTTACTCGTGTGTTTTTGGAGCAGTAATGGCTTCAACCAAAAGCTACCAGATGAATAATCAAGAAAAGGAAAGGCCATCTAAGATATGCTTGATTTAAAAGGCATGTGATACAACGTGAAGAGAATGTGTGAAGATGCAATACAGCTGGATCAAGGAAAACACCACATTTTCTGCCAAATGAGGTATGTTATGTTGTTATGTTTACGTTAGACTTTTTATTGTCTTGTTTTAGATGACATGACACATCGTCATTATACTACACATGACACATATTATATGACTTTAAACCCCAAATAATGACCTTGAAATATTAATTTACATTGAACATGACTGCTATCATACTTCTGTTCTGCCTGTAACATTAGTCATTCTTTACCAGCTCCCTCCTCATTAGTTTGTTTCATAGTGTTTCTGTTGTTTTCTATTGACAGGACTTTGCTGATGGTACGGTCACTGTGCATCCCAAGCACCACCCTGCATGCTCCTTTTGGGTTTGTATTTTGTTTTATTAGCCTAGTATTTTATTTATTTATGAATCATTATGAGTATTCAATATTGGCAAAACACATTTAAATTTAAAGTCAGATTGTTAAGCTTATATAGTCAGTAGAAAAACATTGTATAGGGAAGATTTAAACAACTAATTTGGAGCGGTTTTCTGAAGTGATCGTGTAATGTTTTTCATTTTGTAATATCTTATTTAAGGTGATGGGCATTCAGGATTGCTGTCATTCAAGAAGTTATTGGCCACATCTCCTACCCCATTGAGGCAGTGAGCTACAGAATACCTAAAGAAAATGGCACTTATCCTGGAGTTCATATAAAGGTAAGTAACACATTTTAATTAAATTATTTATAGAGCATGTTGTTGTTACTGTTTATATAATTGAAAATAATGAAACCTATTATAAGGTATAGTTGAGCAGACAAGGCAAGCTAACGTATGCAATTGGAGTCCACTGGAAACAGAAGTCATTTTATACAGTGTTTGAATTTGAGAGATTTAGGGATGACAGTTGATAATTTATCAAACTTAAAATACTTTGTGATTGTTTTTCAACCTCAACCTGGTCTGCATGATACTTTTTAGTTCAATTTCATCCATTTAATTTCTTGTGTAGCTAAAAACATTTTTTTTTTCTTCATATCCAACTTTCCTGTGAAGAAATCCTGAACGAAGGTCGAAAAGGCTGAGATGAAGGAAACCAAACGTCTACACATATCTATCTCAGCTATCTATCTATCTATCTATCTATCTATCTATCTATCTATCTATCTATCTATCTATCTATCTATCTATCTATCTATCTATCTCAGCTATCTATCTATATATCTATCTATCTATCTATCCATCTCAGCTATCTATCTATATATCTATCTATCTATCTATCTATCTATCTATCTATCTATCTATCTATCTATCTATCTATCTATCTATCTATCTATCTATCTATCCATCTCAGCTATCTATCTATCTATCTATCTATCTATCTATCTATCTATCTATCTATCTATCTATCTATCTATCTATCTATCTATCTATCTATCTATCTATCTCAGCTATCTATCTATATATCTATCTATCTATCTATCTATCTCAGCTATCTATCTATATATCTATCTATCTATCTATCTATCTATCTATCTATCTATCTATCTATCTATCTATCTATCTCAGCTATCTATCTATCTATCTATCTATCTATCTATCTATCTATCTATCTATCTATCTATCTATCTATCTATCTATCTATCTACCTATCCATCTCAGCTATCTATCTATCTATCTATCTATCTATCTATCTATCTATCTATCTATCTATCTCAGCTATCTATCTATATATCTATCTATCTATCTATCTATCTATCTCAGCTATCTATCTATCTATCTCAGCTATCTATCTACCTATCTACCTATCTATCTATCTATCTATCTATCTATCTACCTATCTATCTATCTATCTATCTATCTCATCTATCTATCTATCTATCTATCTATCTATCTATCTATCTCAGCTATCTATCTACCTATCTATCCATCTCAGCTATCTATCTATCTATCTATCTATCTATCTATCTATCTATCTATCTATCTATCTATCTATCTATCTATCTATCTACCTATCTATCTATCTATCTATCTATCTATCTATCTATCTATCTATCTATCTACATTTACATTTACATTTAGTCATTTAGCAGACGCTTTTATCCAAAGCGACTTACAACTGAGGACTAAACCAAGCGAGTCATCGTGAAGAGGCAGAAACAACGCAAGAAGTGTTCAAAATACAAAGTTCAGACATAGCTCAGAGTAGCATGAGCCAGGCAAGCGAGGATTTAAAGGAAAAGGGAAGGTTTTTTTTATTTTATTTTATTTATTTTTTTTTATTTTATTTTATTTTATTTTTATGTTAAGTGCTCCCGGAAGAGATGAGTTTTCAGTTGTCTTTTGAATGCTGTCAAGGATTCTGCATTCCGGATGAGGGTGGGGAGATCATTCCACCAGCATGGAACCGTGAATGAGAATGTTCTGGAGAGTGATTTTGTGCCCCGCTGTGGCGGTACCACAAGCCGCCGCTCATTGACCGATCGTAGGCTTCTGGTAGGGATGTAGACTTGAAGTAGTGAGTGGAAGTAGGAGGGAGCTGAACCAGTGGTCAATCTGTAAGCAAGCGTCAACACCTTGAACTTGATGCGAGCAGCGAGTGGTAGCCAGTGCAGAGAGATGAACAGAGGAGTGACGTGGGCCCTTTTGGGCTCGTTGAAGACAAGACGGGCTGCAGCATTCTGGATCATGTGTAGAGGTTTAGTTGCACATGATGGAAGTCCAGCCAGAAGAGCATTGCAGTAATCAAGCCTAGAAATGACCAGGGCCTGGACGAGAAGTTGTGTTGCATGCTCAGTTAGGAAAGGCCTGATCTTCCTGATGTTGTGCATAGCAAACCTGCATGATCGAGCTGTCTTTGTAATGTGGTCTGTGAAGGTCAGCTGGTCATCAAAGATTACTCCAAGATTTCTGACTGATCTTGATGGGGTGATTGAGGAAGAATCTAGCTGGATAGTGAGGTCGTGCTGTAGAGACGGATTGGCAGGGAGGACGAGAAGCTCAGTCTTTGCCAGGTTGAGCTGCAGGTGATGTTCCTTCATCCATGCCGAGATGTCCGCCAGACAGCTTGAGATCCGTGCAGCTACTGTGGGATCATCTGGTTGAAATGAGAGGTAGAGCTGGGTGTCATCAGCATAGCAATGATAAGAGAAACCATGTGCCTGTATGATGGGCCCCAGTGATGTGGTGTAAATGGAGAAGAGGAGCGGTCCAAGAACTGAACCCTGAGGAACTCCTGTGGTCAGTTGATGTGCTTTGGATACCTCGCCTCTCCATGCAACCCTGAAGGACCTACCTGTGAGATAGGACTCGAACCAGTTGAGGGAGGTTCCAGTGATGCCCAGTGATGAGAGGGCGGACAAGAGGATCTGATGATTCACAGTGTCGAAGGCCGCAGACAGGTCCAGGAGAATGAGAACTGATGATTTGGAAGCAGCTTTTGCGATCCGCAGGGCTTCCGTGACCGACAGCAATGCAGTCTCGGTTGAATGCCCTTTCTTGAAGCCAGATTGGTTGACATCCAGCTGGTTGTTCAGAGACAGGAAGGATGATACTTGGTTAAAAGCAACTCGTTCAAGTGTTTTCGCAATGAATGGTAGGAGAGAGACAGGTCTGTAATTCTCTAGAAGTGATGTGTTTAACGTTGGTTTTTTAAGCAGAGGAGTTACCCGAGCCTGCTTAAATGCTGTAGGGAAAATGCCAGTGTGGAGGGATGAGTTGATAATGTGAGTGAGAGCTGGTAGAAGTGTCTAGAACTATCTGGTAGAACTATCTATCTATCTACCTATCTATCTATCTATCTATCTATCTATCTCAGCTATCTATCTACCTATCTATCTACCTATCTATCCATCTCCGCTATCTATCTACCTATCTATCTACCTATCTATCTATCTATCTATCTATCTATCTATCTATCTATCTATCTATCTATCTCAGCTATCTATCTACCTATCTATCTACCTATCTATCTATCTATCTATCCATCTCAGCTATCTATCTATCTATCTATCTATTTATCTATCTATCTATCTATCTATCTATCTCAGCTATCTATCTATCTATCTATCTATCTATCTATCTATCTATCTATCTATCTATCTATCTATCTATCTATCTATCTATCTCAGCTATCTATCTACCTATCTATCTACCTATCTATCTATCTATCTATCTATCTATCTATCTATCTATCTATCTATCTATCTATCTCAGCTATCTATCTATCTATCTATCTATCTATCTATCTATCTATCTATCTATCTATCTATCTATCTATCTATCTATCTATCTATCTACCTATCTATCTATCTATCTATCTATCTATCCATCTCAGCTATCTATCTATCTATCTATCTATCTATCTATCTATCTATCTATCTATCTATCTCAGCTATCTATCTACCTATCTATCTATCTATCTATCTATCTATCTATCTATCTCAGCTATCTATCTATCTATCTATCTATCTATCTATCTATCTATCTATCTATCTATCTATCTATCTATCTATATATCTACCTATCTATCTATCTATATATCTACCTATCTATCTACCTATCTATCCATCTCATCTATCTATCTATCTATCTATCTATCTATCTACCTATCTATCTATCTATCTATCTATCTATCTATCTATCTATCTATCTATCTACCTATCTATCTATCTATCTATCTATCTATCTATCTATCTATCTATCTATCTATCTATCTATCTATCTATCTATCTCAGCTATCTATCTACCTATCTATCTACCTACCTATCTATCTATCTATCTATCTATCTATCTATCTATCTATCTATCTATCTATCTATCTATCTATCTATCTATCTATCTATCTATCTATCTATCTATCTATCTATCTATCTATCTCAGCTATCTACACAGCAAAATCCCCAGAGTTAAATTAACTCTGCTCAGAGAACATTTGGTCCCTCTCTACAGAGAGTTAAAATAACTCGGAATCAGAGTTAAAGTTAATGAGATACTTAAGTGATTAATTAAGTGATGATTGGGCATTAATGATGAACACCTGCTGTCAACAAGCAGAATCACTGAAGGGAAGAGAAACAACAAAGAACAGAAAAAAAGAGAAACACAAGAACTACAACTGACTTCCAGCCACAGTCTTAGATGAAATCAAATGAAGACAAAAGTCCGTTAAGTCCGTGAGACCGTAGGGTGTCCCATTTGTCATTTTAGCTTTCAGAAGGGTGCTCGCGAGCGCCTCCTCTGCGGCCGATTAGCGCCCTCGATGCGCACTTTTGCAGAGCCCACACTGATGCGTACTCCGCAGCAGACTTCTTCCCGACAGTCAAAGCTCCATTACATCACGAAAGTGCGGACTCAGAGGAAGACCGCGAGTGCTTAGGGTGCCATTTGGGACAGGGCCATAATCTCTGAAGATCTCAGCAGAGGAGGATACACAACTCCACAAACAGCATTACCAGCTTCACTTATTACTAACCAGACTGACTTTATTTGTGTTATACATCTGCAGAAGGTCTTATTAAGAATTAACAGAAGTTTAGATTTTGACGATTTATTGAAAATGTTTGATCACCATTATGGTGATGAGTGTTTCCTTTAGTTGGGCAGTTTGACTCTTGGCGAGTTTGTGGTTTTTGTAACAGGTTTTACCAAAACATGTTATTTGTTACAAAGAAAGCCAAAAACAAAGAAGATCAGGTGATATAGATTTCAACAACAAAACATAGAGTAATGCACTTATCTCATCACTGTCCAAAAGTGGTTATATGATGTTTATACATTATATTCACTAACAATACTCTCTTGCCACAGGACAGACATTCTGAATTTCGATTTTTAAAGTGCATAATGGGGATTTTTTTTGGGGGACTTCAAGATTCAGCATATGAATCTCAACAATGGTAACATACTTCATGCCGCAATGCATGCTGGGAACCACAATAGTATAAAACCTATGGCTCCCAGCATGCATTGTAGCATGAAGCATGTCACCATTGTTGAGATTCATATGCTGATTATTGATGTCTGTATCTAAAAAAAAAAAAAAAAAAAATCCCTATAATGTATTTTAAAAATCTAAATTCAGAATGTCCGATATTATTTTTTTTTTTTTAAGACAGACATCATTTGTGGCTCCCAGCATGCATTGCGGCATGAAGCATGTTACCATTGTTGAGAGTCATATGCTAAATCTTGAAGTCTGTGTCTTGAAAAAAAAAAAAATCCCCATAATGCATTTTAAAAATCTAAATTCAGAATGTCCGATCTGTGGCAAGGGAGTATTGTTAGTGAATATAATGTATTAACATCATATAACCACTTTTGGACAGAGATGAGATAAGTGCATTATTCTATTTTTTGTTGTTGAAAACTATATAACCTGATCATCTTTGCTTCAGGCTTTCTTTGCAACAAATTACGTGTTTTGGTAAAATCTGTTACAAAAACCACAAACTCAACAAAATAAAGTTTAGAGTCAAACTGCCCAACTAAAGGAAACACTCATCACCATAATGGTGATCAAACATTTTCAATAAATCGTCAA